>OY986040.1:126483944-126773944 GCA_963920215.1 Nineta flava
CAAATGTCCATCCATCCTATGTATATATGTGTCTTTAATCGCTCTAGCGGTCACAGTTTTATTCCGATTGGAATAAAATTGGGTATGTGAAGGGATTTTGGTATTTGAGCGGTCGAGTTCGTTAATAAGGAAATCGGATGAGGGAAAAAAGGGGGTTTCGAGGAAGGGGTGAATACAAAATTTGGTATATCAGTTGTAAAAAGTTGGTACTTAATGTTGGAAAAATCGAAAAATATCTAAGAAGTAAGGTTATAGATAATTAATTTTACTATAACTTTGGTTCTATCATTTTTTCTGTTACCTTAATATTGACAGAAATATTTACGAATTGAAATTGAAAGGTAAATTTCTAAATATCTCTGTAGGTACACATTAGAGTTTGAGAAAAAATGATCCGATAATGAATTGAAGCAAACATGATATTATACAACTTTACTCCTTATACATTTTTCGATTTTTTTAATATTAGGAGAGATATTTTATATTTTGTTTTCTTCTTTCTCTATGTTCCGCTTCCCCGTTGATCGATCCCATTTATTTAAAAAATTGAACTTGCAAATACCAAAATCATACCAGATACGACATTTCATTTTGATCAGACTAAAATTGTGACCACTAGATAGTGATTTTTGTACTCTAAGAAAATTCGCTATGTTGACGCAGCTCCTGCGTACCGGATTTTTTAAATTTGTGTCTTGTTTTAATACTCAACTTTAATATTATATAAAATTTCATAGTATTTATTTGGCTTGCGGATATGTTTTATATATGTTTAAAGATTTATATATTATATTCTATATATTATATACTGTGAACCACAAAAGTAGCGTTCATTTTTCAAAATATTTTAGTTGATTTGTACCTTATTCATTCGATTTTTGTGAAAATGTTTCGAATAAAAGTTGTTTAGTATATTTATAATGAACAGCTTTTACCCGAAGCATTTTTTCGAAAATCAGTTGAATAAGCCATAAATCAATTATAAAAGCTGACAAAATGAACGCTAATTATATGGCCCATAGTACCTACATATTAAGAGACAAGCCACCTTTTTCTACCCCTCCTTTTAATAACCAATTTAAACATAGAGTGCGTGTATTGAAGACATATAACATAGGTATCATTTTCTAAACAGAGATAATACCTGCATAGTTATGCACACTGCAAAACTATTTTCGAAGTGAAGTATACTCGAATATTGTCGAACTATCCCCTACTTCTGAGGGATAAGAATACTGAGTGCATTAGCCATTGCTAGAACCGCATATTAGGTATTCAAAATTTGAAATATGTTTAAATTTATACATAATGGTCACTGAACATTTCGTAATATGACACAAGCCACGGATGACATTCTGCTTAACAATTTTTGAAGTGAAGGATACAAAGATACTGTGGAAGTATCCTAATATCGAGTGGTGACAAAAAATGAGCCCTGAAAAATTTTGAAGAACTCAATGTGTTGTGAAGATATAAAGGGCCGTAGTGTTTTTATAAAGAATACAATTGAAATTCAAGTTTAGCTTAAATTTTGCAAGAATTTTTGAACATTAGATGGTTTATTTCAATTTGAATCCATTGGTTATCCTCATGCCAATACATTTCGAAACTTAGGCATGTGAAAAACATTTTAGTACAATGAGTTAAAATTTACTTACTCCAAATATATCTCCACAAACATTGACCTCAGCTAATAAATTAAACATCATTCATTCATAAAATTTAATATTCTTTAATTTTGTCTCCCCCTCCCCCGAATTTAACCCCTTCACAGAATCACGGAACTGCCACGATATGCATCACTATTCAAAATCGATTAACAACTTTAAATATTCCATCTGAAGGTCATGCTTTGAACTATTTGTTGGTAAGCCGAGTTATAAAGGTGTTATAAAACCTGTACATAACAAAATAAATAATAAAATATGTAAAAGAAAAGATCCGTCAAATATTATAAAATTGTGATAACTATGAAACATTTAACTGAATAAAAAATATACTAAATATAGTTGATTTATTAACATCAAATATACATGAATTATCAAACTCCGGGTAGTTTGTCGCATCAGCTTTACTCCTGTGACAGAGTCACTCCTGTTATATATCCATAACAGCCACACTATTAAGCATTATATATAGTCATACATTATTTAATCATGGGTATATTTTATATTAGAAAAATAAAGTCATTTTAGTGTAGAGAAAAAGGAATTTTTATATAAAAATATTTGAACAGTATAAATATACAATGCCTACATACATGCATAGATACATACATATGTACATATACATGCATGCCTGCATACCCTAACACAAAAAACTATTATAATATCGTCCGATATTTTTAATCTATAAATTGTAATACGTTTTATCAATAGCCAATTTTCTATTATAAAAATTGAATATACGTTTTTATAGATTATAAAACACAAATTGGTGGAATGGGCGTTTATAAGGATGATTCTTTAATCTAATTGATAATTTATATACCTGGCACATGCAATAATATTTACAAGGGTATATTGATGCCTATGCTTGAGAAGGGTTTCTGCAGTTTCCTTCACGATTGTTTGATTGATTTTATATTGGAGTCTAAAACTATTGCACTTCGATCTTATGGTCCATTGTGTTCCCCCTTCTACTTCAGTATGACGAGATTCGCTTCTCACATATGTTGGCAATAGCCAGGAGTTTGATTATCAGGTCTTCCTGAAGGTTCATATATTCGGGGTGAGATGCACCGAATATCCAGATGAATATCGGCATAGTTCGTATCATAGTCGGCTGCAGCCGCATATCCGACCAATTCCTAGTCTATACAAAAAAGTTCCTTCTACTTCACTCACATCCTCACATCCTTAGGCATCACAATGGACCCTATGGTCGAAGTGTAGCCCGTCCAGGGCAGCCTCTACAATCTGTCTATCTATCTATGACCTTGTAGCGGTGTCACTTCATCATTAAATTATTATTATAATTTTGTTCTTCATTTTTTATATGATGCATTTCAACTATAACTTCCCTCTATTATCACGGTTGCTGTGAATGTTAACAACCTTGGTAATTTACCTATAAAAATAATAACATTTCATAAATCAAATTAAAAAGATCAATTTTAATTAATAAAGATCAATTATACTTTTATGTATATTTATTATTTATTTAAAAAATAATTATTTAATATAACAAATATCTACCTTACAACCTAATTAGTTCATTTCCGGATGTTGGTCTGCCCGCCTGTCTTACCGTAGACACAATAACTCAAAAAACAAACGGCATTACAAGATAAAAAGTAAGTTCGTTTTCATAAAAGGACATAGTCTGATTGTGCTTCCCCACAAAAATGTTAAATGTTTGACGACAAAAAATGTTAAATCTTTTTAAAAATTAGCAACTTCTTGAACCCTTTTTTCGTAAACTCAGTAAATACCGAGTATTTAAACCATCAACTCAGTTAATTGTTATAGGAAATATATACTAACGACTGTTTTTCGAAACACTTTCCCGAAAAACTATAAAATTTTCGAAAATTAGCCCCACTTTTGTGGCCATATGTTCAAAGTAGGGTGATTTATGAAATTATTGCTGCTGCTTCAAATCCAAAATGATGTTTATTAGAGAAATGATAATTAATATGTCGAATTAAACAGATAAATAAAAAAATTGTCCCAATTAATACAAAATAATAAAAGAAGTCGATAAACTAATTTTGTTGAACGAATCATTTGAATTTCTCGTAATTCCAAATAATTTCGACTTTTCTCGGAATAAATCTGTAAAATTTGGAATACTGACTTACGTCACCAACCCTCTATATTTGATTAATTTGTTGGGAAAAAAAATTCAATATTTATTATTCGAATAGAAAGCTAAAATGGTAATAGAATTTCAAATATTAAAAGAATCTTTCATGATATTCGAACGAACAGAAGATGTATATAACGTTTATTAAATATTTAAATAATTTATTGCTCTTCCTGAAATTGATGAAATCTTTTTTTATTTTTATTTGTTAAATCCAATTTTATAGTATACCTACAGAAAAATGAATTGAGGTAAATTGAATGCAAGCGTCATCGATTCATTTACGCGAATCTTTTATGAATACAGCTTACATTAAATTGAAAGAAGTTGTCAGAATAGGTATTTTAACCGAACATAACACGCCCAAAAATTACATCTCATTACAAACTAATTACATCTCATAATTAAAGACACGGTACAGAAAATAGTTTCAAACAAAGGTTGTATATCATGTAACTATGGATTAATAAAAATTCATACGTCCTCTTTTGACCCGAATACGACAAAGCCAAAAGGTAGACTTGTGTTTTTATGTATTTTCCAACGCAGAGCCTAAATTACTCAACCCATTTTTGAGTGAACAATCGGAACACTAATGGAACGAACAAATAATGAAACATTTTTTGTTGTTTAAAAGCTCATGATTAGACTTAAAAACTGATTTCTATCAACGAGAGATAGAATTCAAAAATATTCACTGAAATAGAAATTTGGCGGAAGTGTCGATAAATATTTGAAGTAGTGGAAGCGGTGAGTAATTACATTAAGATTTTTAGTATTAAAATGACGAAAGCAGGAGATTTAACAATAAAACGGGACCGAAGCCGCGAGTATAGGCTAGTACACTATAATTTGTTATATTGTTGCATTTTACAATTATTATATAGCCCTAAGCGAAAATAAAGGGAAACATATAGGACTTTATGTATCTATAATTTTACCATCTACAACTTTTGTTTCAAACTATTTTTTGTACTTTGTGTAACTTTTCAATTATGAATGAAAAAAGCATTTCTTAATTAGCTTTTATTCTTTATCTCCCCTTCACGGACTTTCAACATCCCTGTACTGATGTTTTATTGAAGTAAAATATCTGCAATTCAAAAATTAAGTTCTCTACCATTGAATCGACATTTTTAGTTGATTAATTCCCTCTGATGAGATTCCATCCGATTTTTCATATGTTAGAACATTAAAAAACACAATTGCTTCGGTTGCAATTTAGTTCACATTTAGACCTCTTTTTTTTAGTATGGATAATAGGATGGCACTTTTGTAACACTCTGTACATGCACCTATATATGTGAAGCATAGAATTGTTTTATATCATTTAATTTATAATATTATTCTAATTAGTGAGTATTATTAAATATTCAATTCATGTAACATCTATTATCAATTATTTTGTTGTAACTGTGAATATTTTAATTAAAATTAATTTATTTACATTTAATAATAGTTACAACAACAGATGTACCTATTTGTTAAAAATAACTATTTGTTATTGTGCCGATTATATATATAGTACTGTTAACTCCAAAAATGGTGCTCGATTTGACTTGAAAGCGTAAAAATCTAATAAAAATTGTTCCAGATATAAGAAATACTAAGTGAAATCTTAATGATGCTTCCTGTTATGACATTCAAGTGAAATATCAAGTTACAATGTGATCGTTCCTGAAATACTGGAGCTCGAGCTTTCATTCTATGTCTTCACTGTAAATTTTGAACGGCAAGTTATTAGAGTTTGTAGCGGAAACGCTACTAAAATCAAATTTTAGAAACCTATGCTCCTCAACTATATCTCTGATATCACAGTAATTAGTATTGTTTATTACTTTGGTAACTATCAACAAATATAATATGACATTATTCGATACGTCATTTAATAAAGATCATTTGTATCTTTGTATATTCTGTTCAAGTTATATATTCTGTTCTGAGATAATTTTTTTTTTAAATTTAAAATGAAACCTTTTAAAGGCAGAACATCTTATTCGGCAGAACGTCCTATAAATACATATAATACAGTAACTTCGAATAAAAACAAAATTCATGTTTTTTATAATCATATGTATAGAATTGAAATAAATGGTACAATTCTTAATTCGTTATTATCAGAAGATTTAAACTATTAATTCAGTTAGTTGTCTGGTTTTCTATGTTTTCCCTATTTTTTGAAGACCTACGTCACAATTTCCTTGGAGGATAAACATTTTTATGTTCAACGAAGAAACAATTCATCAATAATATTATTAATCGTCTTATATCGAATTATTTTATGATATTATTAAATTTATAGAAAACAATAAATTTTAAGTAGGATTTTAAATAATAATAGTCTATAAACATAATTTAATAGTCTAATATTAATAGTTCATAAACATAATTTAAACTACTTGTGTACTAGATGATCGATTCTTAGAAATTATAAAAGAGATCATAACATTCAGTTCTTTATCATAGAATACCATATCAAGATTTATTTATGTATTGGATTTATTTTATGTCCATAGCCATAGAATCTGGCTTCTACCCAGATCGCTCAGGTTCCATCTCGGCATCGGAACCAAATGTAGGAATGATGAGCTTGTTTCCTATTTAATAATGAACACAAAGTTTGTTGGATACAAAGTGTAACCTGGCGAAATATTTATTGCGCCAAGGCGGTCAGATATTGAAATCCAAAATCTAATACGAGCGCAGTTCAAACTCATCATGGAATTCATCATGTTGAAATTAAACCATCATAGTCTTTTCAACACATCATAGAAATTTTCAACATAATGTGCCCAACGCTTTTATAATTATTTTTTAATTTTATTATTTTTCCGTACGCTACTAACAAAAACATGTATTGTAAATATTATTTTTACTTCTAAAATAGAAAATGTGATCATTTGCAATTTTTTTTTATTGGCAATTATTTCTGGTTTTTGACCTTTTGTATTTATCCTTGATATTTATAGTTAAATTGTTTGTTATGCGTGCCACGATTTTATTTGAGTCTGATCAAAGTCCAAGTCGTAATGCTCCATAATAATATTGTCCAGTTTTTTGTACATGATCAACTGAACAAAAAACCCGTTTAACTTAAAAAGTATTTTTAACCCGTTGCGGTCACACCTCTTAATATACCAATAGCATTTTTCGTATCAGTATTTAATTAAAAATCCATTGACATTGGTCTATAAAGTATACGCTAGTCTTGTCAAACTTGTCTTACGTAACCTAAAAAGGAATTTGGACAAACATTGTATTGTTGACGCTTAAGTATACACAAATAAATATATATGAATAATAACTTCAACAGAAGTAATACTGTCAAAATAAAAATAAAAGTGATATGAAAAAGTTGGCTATTACGTCAGAGTCGTCTTTGGTGTAGCGGTAAGCACGCTGGACTAGATATCCAGAGGCTTGAGGTTCGATTCCTGGTTGACGAGTTAATTTTTTCATATCAGTATTTAATTAAAAAAGGCTCAAATCCATTATAAAATTTAATAAGAATGATATATACTTCTATGGTCCATAGATATATAGAGGCAAGCCATACGTTCATCAACTATTTCGTTGCATGTAAAAACAATTGAACTACAATATTATTGAAAATCGATTTGTATCTGATTTATAATAGAATCATTTCATCTCGTTTCACTAATATAAATAGTACATTAATATAATTGAATATTGATTAGTTGAAGTACTTGATAACAATATCGTCATCATTCTAATATATTATTATTACTGCTACTATTTTATGCAAAGAGAAGAGAAAATCGTTTTGTTGCATTTGTTCGCTTCCTTCATTGCTACGCTAAACATTGCATACATCGTTGTAATAATAGTATCAGCAGTAAAGATGTTACATCGTATATAGATATATGGATGTATGCACTCTATATTGGTGAAGATGATATTGAGCTCATATAGAAAGTTTTAAATAACTATATTATGTATGTTTATGCATATCAAGATACAAAGTGGTTAGTAAAAAAGGCAATAGTTTTTGTTGTTGTTGAAATAATTTATATATTTCAATGGTTTTTACCTCTATATAGGTATATTGTTTTGCTATAGGATAAACAAAACGAAAGTTTGTATAAACATGGGTTGAAAAATATATGTTTTTGAGTTACTGTCTCAGAAACAAGAAGCGAACTCTCTAATCATGAAATAGTGAAAATTTCACTAATTGCGAAGCTATATTCACTTAATAATCAATGTTTTCCACAACAAATTCGTGAAATTTCACTAGTTACTCTAGTCACTCTAGACTCTAGTGCTTCGATTTTCATTATAGTAGAGGTAGATTGTAAAGGCTGCCCTGGACGGGCTACACTTCGACCATAAGGTCCATTGTGATGCCTAAGGATGTGAGGATGTGAGTGAACTGGAAGGAATTTGTGAGTAGACTAGGAATTGGAGGGATATGCGGCTACAGCCGACTATGATAGGAACTCTGCCGATATTCATCTAGAGTCCGTGAAATAAACTGCAGAAAACCTTCTCAAGCATAGCCGGTTACTTCGTTCTTGTCCATACGCCGACAGTTTAGTCAATCAACCGCCCTTTTTTTTTTATAATTGACAAACTGCCGCTGTCAGGATTCGAACCCATAACCTCCCAGTTTCCAAGTACTGCATACTGCGCAGACATGACGCCTTAGACTGCTCGGCTACTTGGCTGGTTTCATTATAGTTAGTTGTTTTCACTAATAAACCAGTGACATTTTGACTAATTGTTGAAGTGAAACAGTTATTCACTTTGTAATTAGTGTTTTTGACAATTAATTAATAAAATTTTATTAGTTGCTCAGGAGAAACTGTAAAAGTCGGGAGAAACTGTACGATTTCGGGATTCTCCCGACTGAATTTGAAGAGGTGGAAACCCGAGAGTAGAGGACAAGGAATTAATGTACGAGTATTTCACACCATATTTTTTTTCGAATTGTTTTCAAATTAAAAAGATAAACGTTTTCAAATAAATTGTTCACTTTGAGTTCACTTTGAAATATGACGAAAACATATTTTTCTCTTCATGAAACATTTCAAATCCAAAAACGATACCAAAAAAATAAAAAGACCACATTTAAATGTTACCAATTTACATAATTTTCAAATTTACACTGAAAAATTTCCGAAGTCATAATTGTGGATGGTCAATGCCAATGATAACATATCTGTAATTAAAATATCCGATGTAAGAAGCGTCTTGCAAGGGAGATTTTAATATCAAATATATAGCTGGAATAAAACCGTGCAGTATTTGTGATCCCATGGGTGTCATGAACTGTTATAGTCTCATGTATAAATACATGTAGTTACTACACTATTATTTCGGGGATGGGTAATAATTCTTGATCTTCGTACCATAATATGATCTTCTGGTAAGATGGTAGCAGTAGTTGAATGGTTGTTCAACACAAAATTCCATACAATTTGAATGCCTTTAGTTTGGTTAGTTATTATACTAAAAACTTTCTTGCTCTGGCATTTATGTTGTCAATAAGCAAATATAAAAATTTAAAACAAAAAAAACATCAAGCAAACATTACCAAGTAACTTTTTGTTGAATAAGTTTATTTTTTTGTTGAACGTCATAGAATGTTTATCTAAAAATATGGTGCAAACAGTTACATAACCTCTGTATACAGACTTCATCTTTAATCAAGAGATTTTGATGCTGATACACAGAAGTTTTTCTGTGTTTAAAAAGCAGGGTCACGTATCATATGTACAGTGTGTAAGAGAAAAGAAGATTTACGTGAGATACCTGCCTTTCGTCTTCTATGATAGAGGAATTAGGGTACGCCCAATCAGGTCATCTTGGTAATCTGCCTATTACTCTAAGATTCCAATCGTTCTTTCCTTCCAAGTATCCAGAAGACCTTAGTGGGGTCAAGACACCGAAAAGTTAGTAACAAATACTATGAGGTATATTTTATTTGCAAACTTGAGTTTACTCTTTTAGTTCATTATTTCTCCAGTAGATGGTATTAGTAGTAGGTCAGTTTAAAATGTTTATAGACATTTTCACTAATAAATAGCATTACATGTCTTATTTATGTGTAAATTTAATTAATAAAACTTAATATTTCTTGGATTTAATCTATCACATTTAGCATTTTCCTTCATTTAATGGTTTGTTTGTATTAATTATTAGCATGTACACTAAATTTTGGTTTCCAAGCATGCTAAATAAGTATAACTTTTAACGCGAGAATATAAGGACATTCAGTTTTTTAGCCAGAAAATTTTTGAAATGATGGGGAAAGACTACCGCTACTCGAGGAAGAGTTCGTTAAAAGTCCTTAAAAGTAGTAAAGATATGTCATAAACATATCATGTATGCCTCAAAATGATACATAAACGACCGTACAATTATTTGACTTGAGTAACCTGAAATGAATTCCGTAGCAAAATATACAAGTACAAATTATCCACGACCAAATAACCGCAGGCATAAATATCCGCGGACAAAATATTCGCAAACAACAATATCCGACGTCAAAATCAGCAAAAACTCTGAATCAACAAAAACCGGGAGGTGAGCGATATTTTTAATTGTTTACCTATAAAATAGATGAAAAACTGCAAAAAAGGTCGATATTATTATATTATTTTGTATATTATGATATTATGGTCAATGACTATTCCAACCGTGCACTACAATCTTTCACTTCACCGGTCATACCCGGAGTTGGTCGCCTTTGCGTGTTTTTGGGCCCATGCACTAAAAAGCATTCTATATATTTTAAAGTACTCGGTTGGAATAGTTACCTTATTGAATTTTCATAGTTTTTGCAATATCTGAAATATATACGATACCTTTTAGTGTGGGGATCCAAAAACACGCAAACCAAACTCCGGTATGACCGATGAAGTGAAAGATTGTAGCAATCGGCTGGAATAGCCATCGACCATAATATCATTATATTATATGAATAATGCGATCAAACTTTCTAAATGTTATCTAAATATCTGCGAATATTTTGGCGGCGCACACACAGACTAAAGATAGAAAATGATATTCTTAGCATAAGATGACCTCGAAACGTAAATAATCTCCATATTACACTTATTGTTCTAATTGTTCTTTCTCTATATAGAAGTAACATGTTAATATACTTCGTTAGTCTACGAGCTTGTACACTGAAGTACACTGAATAGAATGTCATAAAAATGTCAATAAATTTTGTTTCGTATATCAAACTATTAAAAATAGTTTTTCCTAGTATTGAATTCTGGAAATGTAAATGCATAAAAATTTCTGTTCGATTCGTAAACTATAAAAGAAAAATATTGAGACGGAAGAAAACATTCATCATTCATTATTAACGAAATAAAATTTGTTTATTCAAAAACACAGTTCGGTCCAAAATAAATTATTATTGTGTAAAGTCAAATCGGTTACCACAGTTCTACAAACGGAAATGGTTTCAGTTTTAATATCCATTAAAATTGACATCTAAGAATACATGTTAATCTTGTACCTATTCATACAGTCAATTGTGTAAATGTGAACATTGAAGAATTTTCACGGAATCATGAAATCCCCACGTAATGTTCGTAAGACTTTTAGATATAAATGTGGCCTAAGGATGATGCCGCAAGGGACGAGATAAACGAGTCTAAAAGAGAAGACTGAAGTAACATTAATTAGCACACAAAAAAAAAAAAAGATCCAACTACTGTCGAAATAAGTGGTTGCGATTCAAGTAGTCCAGATATTGTTATAAACATATTGAAGTGGATTAAGAAAGACAGAAGCCAGGATTTTTGGAATGATACTGGTCTTTTACTATTTTGGATTACTTATTTTAGTTGTAGTATACCTAGGCTGAATTTAAATCATACATACCGGTCCTGATTCCAATGGATCTCACTGAATGTGGTTTTACTATATAGGTACGAGTTATCAAAAAGTAAGGTGACTTTTCAAATTTCGCGGGCTACGAACATTCGATTTTCAATTTTATTTTATTTCGTTGTGTGGATACATTTGTCTCGAACATATGTTCACAGTTTCGACTATATAGCCTTTTTTATTTGTTCGTGGGAGGCATAAAGGTTAGAAGTGTTTGGTGTGCTCGACAATTTTTTATTTTTATTTTCAAAGGTTTTGCATTAAATTTTGTGTAAAAAATGGAATAAAGTGCTCAAAAATACTCGAAAAGTTGTTGCATACGGTGAGTCTACTCTGAGTATAAAAATATGTTTATAAGTGGTACAAGCTTTTCCAAGAAGGCCGAGAAGATGCCAATGACGAACCTTACCGTGGTGTAGTGCATCAGGAGTTCTTACCAGAAGATCGTACGGTCAATAAGGAGTATTACCTTGAAGTTATGCGCCGTTTGCGAGAAGCGATACGAAATAAACATCCGGAATTGTGGCAAAACAATTCATGGCTTTTCAATCAAGATAATGCACCTACTCACTCATCGTTCCTTGTGCGTGATTTTTTGGCCAAAAACAACACCACAATCATGCCTCAGCCACCATATTCACCGAATTAAGCCCCCTGCAACGTTTTCTTGTTCCCAATACTGAAGAGACCCATGAAAGGACGGAGATTTGCAACGATTGAGGAGATAAAAACTGCATCGGTGGTAGAACTCAAGGCTATACCAAAAATATATCTGAGAGAGTATTATATCTGAGAGTGGTTACTTTGAAAGGGACAACATGAATATTGATGAATAAATAAAAAGTTTTTGATAAAAATATAAAGTCACCTTACTTTTTGAATACACCTAGTATATCAAACATTAATTTAATAAACGGTGTGAGTTCTTTGTTAATTTTCCCAATATTATCAAGACCAAGCACCAATTTTATAATTTCTAAAAACAAGGGCGTGAAATGGTTTAACCAACACTAATTATTTCTACTCTAAGTACAAATGTTGACAAAAGATATTGTTAAGGAAAATTTTTACTAAAATTTTCGAAAATTCAAACTTTATTCATCACAAGCACAGAACCAATTCAAACCATAAAAATCTATAATATTTTTTTTTATTCTTTATGTTTCTTCACCCCAACATATGTTGGCTACTATTTTTATGCTTACGCAACAATTGATGTGCCACAATGGTATATCTGAGAAACATATGTAGATATTTCTTAGACAACTATAAACTTTTCTCCAGAGAACCAGAGCCAATGGTTCACACGATTTTTCTTTACATACCATAAGCAAAGTAAAAAATTTAAAAATAAAATATACAAAATATACACATGGCCACAAAAGTAGCGGCCATTTATCAAAATTTTATAATTGATTTGTTGTCTTATTCATTTGGTTTTCCAAAAAAATTATTAGGATAAAAGTATAAGTTCATTATATATAAACTAACAACTTATATGCGTCATTGTCCCAAAAGCCGAATGAATAAGGATAGAAATACAAATCAACTTATTCTGAAGTATGGGCGCTACTTTTGTGGCCAATAGTATATATTAGAGAGTGAAAAAAACTAGAGCAAACGGAGATTCAGTTGTGAAAGTTTAAAATCATATTTCATAAATAGTTAGTTTAAGGATTGATAGAATATTCTTATAGGTACAGAACCCTAAATATCATCTTTCGTTCTTATTCGTGGTATATTTGAAGAGTGATAAACGTTACTTTTTCTCATCTATGTGATACTGATATCACGTCCAATCGACTTGCTGCTACAGAGCTATGGATTGTGTGTTAGGAAATGTATTGGTACCCTTTCCTCTCTCGACAATTCTCAAAGGAATCATTTAATTTTTGATGTTTTTGTTATTCGGGTTTTTTCCCTTTTTTTTCTCCGAGAATAATGCTTTTGTATATACTTTTACATTTGAATGTTAAATATTATGTTTCTTGAGGGTTTTTTTCTTTATCGGATCAGAAAAAGAAACCCGCTTTAGTTAACATTTTAGAGTATGTTTACAAAGAAAAATGTCGATAACAATTACGTTATGTAATTGTTATCATTATTATTATTATTATTATAAATACTATACATATTACCTAACAGTCTATATTGTTTAAGTCTTAAATTCATAGCTTAGAATTTTGTAAACGGGCTAATGGAATTCCCATTACTAAAGGTCCTTTTTCCTGCCAAGTTCTCAATATTTTAGATATAGTGTCTAAAATTATTGAAATTAAATAAGGTATCTATTACAACCGAGTACTACAATCTGTCACTTCATCGGTCATACCCCGAGTTGATCGCGTTTGCGCCTTTTTGGGCCCCGCACTAAAATGATATGCTATTCTGCATTACGTCTAAACGTGGGTAGCAGTTTTGTAAAATGTATCGCAATGATAATCCAGCTGAACGTCGTTCAGTTCACATAACGGAGTTGTTATGTAAAACAACTAGCGGTTTTGTAAAACAGCGGATTCGACGTGCCATCTGCGACATATATATTATACAACAGAGAAGTTAAAATGACAATAAACAACGTACTTCGAAGTTGGTGTAAGATACACCAACAAGAATATATTGCGAAGCACTACTATATTTTACAGAAGGATAAGAGACGATTATTAGACCTGTCTATCCCAGAAACCAATAAACTATGAAGGTCTAATTTAAAACTTAACATAAGACCCGCCGGTACGTACAAAGAAATTTATGTAACGGCCAAGTTTCTTAACAAAAATGAGAAAATGATTGATATATATTTATTTAGTACGGTTTCTCAGGTGCAGGGTTTTTCATATTTTACTTGGCCAATTTTTTTCATTGAATAGTAAGTGTAATAAAATCTGCAAAGTAAAATATGCAATACCCTGCATCTGAAAAACACAATAAATATATATCAATAATTTTCTCACTTTTGTTTGAAAAAACATGGCTCATACATGGATTACAATAGTTTTGCAAAGGCGAACATTTTTGTTTTTATTGGGGTATCACTACGTTTTGTATGCGAAAACTTGGCCCCTATCACATTGTTTTTCTGGTGGAATATCATTTTACAATATATCCAGATGGTCAGAATCAATCTCAATACTTGTTTTGTTGACGTATGATAATAATAATAATAATGATAATCAGATATAATATCGATTATTTAATACCCAAAACAACACAATTATATCCAAAATACTAATCTGTTATTGTTCAATTTAGAATTGTTATGGTCAGTACATAGAATTGGCCTATTGCAACAATATAGAGAATCGATATGAACTGTTATAAACATCACATTACTTCCATATTAAACAGAAGGTGTTAATATACAAGAGAAGATAATACTATTTAAGCTGAATTTTGTTATTTATTTTCCTTACTAAAATTTAAAAAAATTGGAGTTAAAAAACTAAAAAAAGCATGGTTTTATTGGAATATGAACTAAAAAAGTAAGGTTGTTGAGAAACCAAATTGTTCTAGAGATATCTATAAAAAAAATATGTTTTCAAAATCAATACTTTCTAAGTTGTCAACAACCATGTTTCTAAAAAGGTATATGATGGGTATATAAGCAGCGGCATTTCGCCAATTCAAGTCAGTTTAAAAATCAGTATTGTTCGATTATCATCAGTTCTAAATGAACAGTTATTCAGTTGAATAACTATTACCAGTCCAAGTTGCCGAGCGGTCTAAGGCGTTATGTCTGCGCAGTATGCCTACTTGGAAACTGGGAGTTTATGGGTTAGAATCATGACATCGGCAGTTTGTCAATTATTAAGAAGAAAAAAAGGATGGACAAGAACGAAGTAACCGGCTATGCTTGAGAAGGATTTTTACAGTTTCCTTCACGAACTGAAGGGAAGTAGTCTGTACCCATAAATTCCTTCCACTCCACTCACATCCTCACATCCTTAGGCATCACAACGGACCTTATGGTCGAAGTGTAGCCCGTCCAGGGCAGCCTCTACAATCTATCTGTCTACCTATGTATTCAGTTGAAAATAAACCATTGTTGGATTAACAGTCAGTTTAAAAGTAATTTGTTCAAAAAAATAATTTGTAAAGTCAGTGTTAATTGTTGTATTAAACAGAGATGAAAGACTCAATTATAATTGTGAAAATAAAAGAGATATTGTTAACATTCAAATTCTTTTTTTTTCTGTTCAAATCAAATCATTCAGGTTTGGAAATCATAGAGTTTTTGTTTTATTTAGCTTTTTTTTAAATACGTGTTGTCCAATTGACATATATTTATAAAAATTTTACTAATATTTTGTGATATTTTTTTTAAGTCGAGTATCGGAATCTGTTGTAGGTTCAATAGCGCTCCTTTTGAAGACTAAAGAGAGCCAAGATACCGCGACATATTTGACGAACTGAGAAATCCTAAGTAGAGCTGCATGTTTTAACAATATTTGACGTTCAGAAAATAATGGAAGTAGTCTCTCAGAAATCCACGTGAACCGCATCAATCAAGCATCTCAATTTACAACAGTAATACATATGAGTAACAATATTCAAACAAAAGGTTCAATAAACACAAACGTACAAATGGTGTCGAGCTTTCATTTCAAAGTTATATAATTGGACTGTGCCTTATTTACTCAGTTTTCAAAAAAATGCTTCGAATACAAGTTTTCATTATAACAATACTAACAGAATTTATTCGAAACATATTTACGAAATCCAAATAAATAAGGAGCAAATCAATTATAAAATTTGGAAATGATAAAGTCGACCTTTGACGCCATTTGTACATGTCTATCCTAAAACTGAACCCATTTTAAATTGTAATAATCTTTGATATTAATAGAAGAGAAACTGTCTGACTGAAAAATTTGATGAAATGCATTTCCATGCAGCCAGTAACGAATAAATTTGTTGCTGTACCGATAAAACGATTTTACCAAAATTTGCGATTCCACCTAATGGATGTGGAAAATATATATTGTATATATTTATATATATATATACATATATATATATATATATATATATATATATATATATATATATATATATATAGGTTGAATCGACCCAGGTGCATAATAGCACATGCCTCCAGTTCCTACCATGATCCTCCCATTTTCCAACAACATCCAGAGACGGTCTGTTCATAATACAAATGTTGTTTTTTATATTTTGTGTTGGCTTGGCTGGACATGGCGTTCTTATGTTGATGTGTTCTTGTAGCCCCCACTCTAATTAAACTTAAGTGAATAACCAATAACATCCAATAGATCCAATAGAGTATAATTTAGAGTGGGGGCCACAACAACACATAAGAACACCATGCCCTCCAAGCCAACACACAACATACAAAACAACATTTATATTATGAACAGACTGTCTTAACAAAGAGTACTCCACTATTGGATTTTGTTGGAAAATGGGAGGATCATGGAAGGAAGTGGAGGCGTGTGATATTATGCACCTGGTTCAATTCACCCTATATATATATATATATATATATTTTTTTTTTTTTAATGATTATATCCACTTGTATATGCTGGCACCATGTAATTGTTTCTATTTATTAATTCTTCAAGTAACTTATGTAGATTATTTTATGTAACATGATTTTGAAAGTGAAAATGAAAATTTGCGAAAAATATATTATCAATCATTATGACATTTTAAACACTCCGTCACATATGGTACAACCATTAGTTGTTCAGCCTCCATTAATTCTCGTTAAACCTTTCACCGTTGAGATTACTAGTGTGAATTTCTATCTGAAGATGGGTGAGATTATAATTTGTTTTTTGAAAATATTATAATATTTCCTCACAGAGTGTCCTACACATAAATATCACCAAATGTAGATATCAGAATTTTTTTAGAATAGCATCAACATATGACTGTAAGAAGCTAACAAGATTGTCCAACATATATATATATATATATATATATATATATATATATATATATATATATATATATATATATATATATATATATATATATATATATATGTCCAGTACTAGTATATCAGTGTATTCACATTCATCCAATTTCCGAACCAAACATCCAAACACTTCCATTAATATCAATGGTCAAAAAGGTATTTTTGAGACTAAAAACCTATAAAACGTACAGTTTTGGCAGTTTCAATATCTATTTTAGACCTCAAATTCATTTCCTCCATATGAGACACATTACGTTACATACAGTTATAAAATGTCAAGCTTATCTATTAGAAAAAAATTTTCTTCGAATTCGTGAATTTTTATTCCCATGTTACTGAAGGCCCTGCACACGGAGACAGTAATGGCCGCCAGTTTTGCCGGCTAAAAGTATCCGCCAGATAAATGACCGGACAGTTGACTTATACACGTGGGCAATAATGACTTCCATTACTGCCAGTAACAGTTTTGTGTGGACGTGTTGAGTGCAAGAAATGCCACTGCTTTTCCTGTGGGCAGGGGCTTTTAAATATTATTATTTTGACACTATACACATATCGATTAAATTCATAATTCTTTCAAATATTCATAATAATTTCGAATTTAATTTCGTTTCGATTTAATGAAAAAGTTACATCCATAGCAACAACTATCACAAAAACATGAAAAACAAAACTTTTTAAAAACATTAATTGAAAAATGGTGTTGTTTTAGTTGTTTTCTAACAGTTAGTACGAAATTTCTACTTAATAATATAATATAAATTACAATAATGATTTAGAACATACGAGTATACCTATTAAAACTGATAAATAATAATTTTAAAAGAACAATTTAAATACCCGAGACGGTAAAGAAGTTTGGATAGGATTTTAAAAATCAATTACACAGATAAAGGCTAATTAATTTTAAATAAGCATCTAGTAACCTTTCGTTGTAATATTTAGTCAAGGCTTCTTTCGCTGCAATTTGGAATTGGTTGTTTTTGCCGTTTTGCAATTAATATAGGATTGCACAGGTTCTCTCATCTTCCCAATTCAATTCCAGTTATAGTTAACTTGTTTATCATGCAGTCTCAATTGTACTCATATTGAGCCTTTAGATATTACCCAGAAGCTTTAAATCCCAATCGAAGCTTTTAATCGAAGTGCACAGTTAACTGCAATAAAAACAACCAAACCAGATATTTCTGTTAGTCAAGTAGTCATAAAATCTCCAGCAAGCTCAATAGTCTAAGCATGAATGATAACATAACTTTCCCTGGGTATGAGGATTTGTAATGCTCCATTTTTGAGCCATTTTCTGGAAAGGGTTCAAACATGCAAATTATATTCTCAGGAATTTTAACTGAAAAAGTTTAGATCATTCGACCAGAGAAGATCAATCATTGTAGAGATTCTCAAGGGAAATGGGAGAAACTTTGTAACACTTTTTCATCGCCTTAATGCAAAATAGATTCTACAACTTGGGAGTGAATCTGAAAGTGGAGCGAAAGATTTTACCTCTGAGCCCCAAAAGAACCACCCCAAAGGAACTCTGGTTGGGGTATGCTAAGATTAGACTGCTTAACCGGCAACAGAGCGGGATTGCGAATGGATATTATTATTAGATCGCAACACACAAACTCCCAATGATTTATAAATTAATGTCAGAGATACTTTAGCGATGGTAGTAGACAGTTTTTTAACACTGTCTACTTTTGTGTGGATGTGTTCTGGCAAAAAAATTTGGCTAGGGTTTATTACTGTCACCTTTTCTATGGTACTCAGTATTCTCTAATGTTTGCATGTGTTTTGATTGTTGTTTAAAATCACATTATTGGTTTGTTCCATTTCCTATTATTGCATTTATTATATGGCTTTCAAACATGTATTACTTCTACTCCCGATAATAACAATTGATGAATCCGGTCACGATATTTAGTTATGATGAAAATACTAATAATAATTGTAATATAATAACATTTATTATAAACTTTGATTATTTGAAAAATATTTACACAATTTTTGTAGAGGGTGTCAAATGAAAATTTATATCAATTTGTGTATGTCATTGTTATTGTAAAATACGTTATTTGATTTTTATTGTTAATGAATCCATTAAATTAAATACCTTTTTTTTTTAAATTACGATTTAAATCATCTGAAATAATCCCAAACTATTATTTTAAATTAAAAACATTATTTTATATTAAACAAAAACAGTAATTGAGTTAATTGTTTAAATATTCGGTGTTTGTCCAGTTTTTTATCAGTGCACTTCTCGACACGCATAGATATATAAAAAAAACGATGTATGTGCTGCGTGTACTTATCTTACGCACGTAAGAAGTTATACTACTATGAAGACACTAAAGCTCAATAAAATAATATAGTAGTGAAAAATACAAGTGAAAAATTATATATTGGATGTAAAATGCCAATGATGCTTCATTTTATCATGGTAGAACAGAACCAGTTCCAATTAAAATAAGAGTTTGAAAGGCTGGAATTAAATCCATTTTTTACATTATATGCATAGTTCGTTTAAATTTATCAAGACTTGACCAGCTTTATCGATTTATTCAATTAATATACAAAGTTTACGAGCCCATAAAATGATATAATAGACAATGTGGCTTGTAATTTTAAGATTCTTCTTTTATCAGAACCATTGAGTAATAATGATGAAGACATTCGTGTATCTAATTTCAATAGCATAGTCACACAGCTTCGATATTATATCCATAAGTATGTATGCTTCTGTAATCTACAATAATCACAGATTTTTGATTTTTCAAATTATAATTATTTGTTTTTAAAAAGAAACTTTTCTTCTTGCTCTTACAGATCGAAAGATCCATATTTTCCCGTAAAGGTTACTTACTTCATAGATGGAATTTAATCATATCGATACCAGTCCAAGTGGCCGAGCGGTCTAAGGCGTTATGTATGCGCAGTATGCCTACTTGGAAACTGGGAGGTTATAGGTTCGAATTCCGACATCGGCAGTTTGTCAATTATTAAGAAAAAAAAGTAGCGGTTAATTGACTAAACTGTTAGCGTATGGACAAGAACGAAGTAACTGGCTATGCTTCAGAAGGTTTTTCACAGTTTCCCTCACGAACTCCAGATGAATATCGGCATAGTTCCTATCATAATCAGCTGCAGCCGCATATCCTACCAATTCCTAGTCTATACACAAAAATTAGGCACCAAAATTGACCTTATGGTCGAAGTGTAGACTACAATATATCTTGTCATATCGATTGTTTCATCTATAAAGAGATTTAAACACATATTGAGATAGGTTTGTTATCGAGACCACGAAGCCTACACACTAAATTGCAAATGATTTTGAAATATAACTTAATGTCAAAACTAATTTGTACAGATAAATTGCTTTAAATTCAATAAGCTTATAACATACAAAATAATGTTAATAATCCTACATGCACCTATAGTGCAGTAAAATGAGGAAAAATCTACGGAATTCGGAGTAACAGAGAGGATTTTTGATATTATCTTCTAAAGTGTATCAGTAATAAGTGGTTAAAAATCCTCTGCCTGAAAATGGGTGCTAAGAAAGTTATTACACAAAATTGGTGCAAAAATACGATTTTTCGCGAATAAATTAAATTTTTTTTGCAAAAACTGCCTGCGCCAATCCAAAGAGTAGGAAATTTTACACATGTAAAAATTAGGATCAAATGTCTGGGAACTATGAATTTGTTTGTTAAGGTCACATATCCGTCTGCATAGTACGCGCGTGTGAGTCAAAGATCAGATACGCTCCGTACAAAAATGGCTATAATTTTTGACTAGTAAACGCAAATGTTAAAAAATAGAATTCCTATGAAAATATGATATGTTACCTACACGATCCAGGTGGAGAAGTAAAAAATAAAATTGTTTAACAATTATTAGTAAGTAATTATTTGTAAAAAAACACTTATATTGGTAAATTTGTTACAAGTCTTTAAAATAACATTATTTCTGTTTGAAACTTGGAGATTAGATTAGTTTCATGAAATGATTATTAATAAGATGTGAGTATTGAAAAAAATTTGAAAAATTTTATTTTTGCAATAATAATATAGTATATATATATATATATATATATGATTGATTGTTGAGAGCTTTAATTTGTGGAAGTCCATAATGATCGGTTTTTGTTGAGGGTAAAATTAATTACTTTTACAACATTTATTTTTGCAAATCCACGTTTTATTTAATAAGATTGCTGACATGTTTCGGGTTTTATCCCATTGTCGAAACTGTGAGAGTACCGTTACAGGTGGCTCTTATTTATACAAAAAATTTTTTAAAAAATTTTTGAAAAACAATCATAAAAACACGTCATATAAGATAAAAATCAAAAACAATTAGATAACACCTAGCAAGTTATAACAATAAAAATAAAAATATTCAATAAAAGTGTATTTTGACGCTGTAAAATACACCTCCATTGAATAAGTCAAAAAATAAAAAATAAAAACACAAGTATTAATAAAGAAAATATTGATAAAGAATTCCTAGAATTTTATAAAAATAAATACCAATTTAAAAAATATTTTGGTAAACATAGAATTAAAACAATGGAATTTAAATTAAGGAGAATAGCTTTGATGGGAAACAATCGATTTGTTCATTCAATAGGGTGCCGGGTCCCTTTTTGTGTTTATGGATCTCAAGTCCTTCCAACACATCCAGTCTATGTCCTTTCTTCGCTATGTGGAGTACCTCTAGTTTGGTGTTTGGCTTGTGATTGTTCTCTATCAAGTGGTTGGCAAAAGCCGAATCCGTTCTATTCAACCTGAAAGAACGTAGATGTTCAGATTTTCGGATCTCAAACGATCGACCGGTTTGTCCAACATAGCTTTGGACGATTGAGATCACAAAGTTTTTCTAGTTTCTTCTTTTGTGTTAAGTATTTCAAACGGATTTTAGGATTAACCTCTTGGTGTATTTGAGAGACTAATTGGTCAAATTCCATAGGGTGTAATTTATTAACTAGAAAAACCTTGTGATCTCAATCGTCCAGCACAAAGACAACAACCCAAAAATAACATCGTTTTCGGGAAACGAACTATTTTACTAACGGATGTTGTCTTCAATAATAAGGAATTGGAGTTACTTAACAAAGGAACTAAGTACACACCAAAAATAAAATTCAATAATCAAGTTGAAAATTTAATTGTGGATTCCGAAGTGGCACTCAAAAATCACACAGACTCTTTGACTGTAGAATTAGTGAAAAAATCGCTAACTTACATACCAATTTACAACAACACAACGGACACCAATACAATTAAACAAATCAACAAAAAGGTTGAAGAACACCAATTAACGGTCACCAAAGCAGATAAAGGCAATTCCATAGTGGTAATGAAAAAACAGGAATATATTAATAAGGTTGGAGACTTTTTTCAAAAAGAAAAGATACAAAGATTATCTAAAGACCCCACTAATAAATTCCAACAGGAGCTTAAAAATTTCATTAAAAATTCGAACGCTGTTTTGAGTAATTCGGAGAAACTTAACATGGTAGAAATGAACCCAAGACCACCTATACTTTATGGGCTCATCAAAATACATAAAGAAAACTTACCAATAAGACCTGTGGTTTCATACATTGACTCTCCGAATTACAAAATATCTAAATTTTTAAATGTGTTTTTAAGAAACAAAATAAATCTAACAAACGACCACATCATAAAAGATTCGTTAGACCTAATTGGGAGACTCGAAGAGTTCAATTTCAATAACGGATACAAGCTAGCGTCACTCGACGTAACAAATATGTACGGAAACATACCAGCTAGTGAATGTGTATCGATTGTTGAAGAGAGATTGGAACAAAAAAATGTTAATCCCTTAATAATTTCGGAACTAGTAAACATGCTAAGAATTATTTTGAAACAAAATTACTTCTCATTCAACAAGAAGATATACAAACAAACAGCTGGCCTTGCTATGGATTCCCCACTCAGTCCATTTCTTGCTGAGTTGTTCATGGACGTTTTCGAAAAGAAAATACTGGCTTCTCAAAAAGCCACCCATCATATCAAGTTTTGGTATCGCTATGTGGATGACATCATCATATGCTTTGATGGTACACAAAGACAATTGGAGACCTTCTTGGATACTACAAACACGTTCAATAAGAAAATTCAATTCACCTTGGAAATTGAATGTGATAACCAATTAAATTTTCTGGATTTGAATATCAAAAAAACTAATAACAAACTGGAATATAACATCTTTCGTAAGCCTACTTTTACAGACACAACGATCCATGCAAGTTCGGTCCATCCCATTAACCATAAATTGGCCGCTTACCAGTCAATGGTAAACAGGGCCTTAAAAATACCTTTATCTGAATCGAATTTTGCGAATGAAATTAGCACAATAAGAACCATAGCTGCTAATAATGGTTATGACCCGGACATGGTGGATCATTTGTTACGTAAAAGAAGGCGAACAATAACTTTAAATACGTTAGTTCCAGAATCCAAACACGTGACCAAAGAAAATTTCAAAGTTATCACATACTTTGGTGAGTCATCCGAGAGGGTTTCCAGTATTCTAAAAAATCAAGGCATAAACACCGCCTTTAAACCTTCATTAAAACTGGGCAACCTCCTTCTCAACAATAAGGACAAGATCGACACTAAACACAAATCAGGTGTTTACAAGCTTTCTTGTGCCCAATGTACTTCAAGCTATGTTGGACAAACCGGTCGATCGTTTGAGATCCGAAAATCTGAACATCTACGTTCTTTCAGGTTGAATAGAACGGATTCGGCTTTTGCCAACCACTTGATAGAGAACAATCACAAGCCAAACACCAAACTGGAGGTACTCCACATAGCGAAGAAAGGACATAGACTGGATGTGTTGGAAGGACTTGAGATCCATAAACACAAAAAGGGACCCGGCACCCTATTGAATGAACAAATCGATTGTTTCCCATCAAAGCTATTCTCTTTAATTTAAATTCCATTGTTTTAATTCTATGTTTACCAAAATATTTTTTAAATTGGTATTTATTTTTATAAAATTCTAGGAATTCTTTATCAATATTTTCTTTATTAATACTTGTGTTTTTATTTTTTATTTTTTGACTTATTCAATGGAGGTGTATTTTACAGCGTCAAAATACACTTTTATTGAATATTTTTATTTTTATTGTTATAACTTGCTAGGTGTTATCTAATTGTTTTTGATTTTTATCTTATATGACGTGTTTTTATGATTGTTTTTCAAAAATTTTTAAAAAAATTTTTTGTATAAATAAGAGCCACCTGTAACGGTACTCTCACAGTTTCGACAATGGGATAAAACCCGAAACATGTCAGAAATCTTATTAAATAAAACGTGGATTTGCAAAAATAAATGTTGTAAAAGTAATTAATTTTACCCTCAACAAAAACCGATCATATATATATATATATATATATATATATATATATATATATATATATATATATATATATATATATATATATATATATATATATATATATATATATATATACATATATACTTTATGTTGCTATGTATATATGTATAGCAACAATAACAAAAATGCACTCATTTTGGATGTGGTGGATTTATATATAGAGCATTTTTATAACAATTTACAAAATGTTTGAGGACGATCTGAGCTGTTACTCGGAATTCCGAAGTTAAGATCTATTTTTGGCACATTTTACTGTACTATAAAAGTAGTACTAGGTATTACAGAACCCACTCATATGCCGCACAGATTCTCTAAATGCAATGTGGTTTTGAGAATATGCTTTATACAAATTATATTACATTAATGTACATTTAATAACAGAAACAGGACAAAATGTTTGTCATAATATTATTATACATATAAGGTGGCTTAAAAATACTTTCACGATTTTTAAATTCAATAATTCTTTTTGGAGTTAATATTTATTGAGTTTCTCTTTTTTAGATTATAGTAAATACTTTGGTGTTTTGATATAGAGCGATACCAGCCTGTAGAAAGGATAAATATCGTAACTTTTTATTTGGAAAACGGAAGAAGTATTATTTCTACTCAGAGAAACTAAAATATTTTAATGTCAAATATGCTCCTTTTAACCATACGATATTACTGATTAGTTTCTTAGGGTTATCGATTAGGGTTATAGATTAGGGGTTATCTGAAAGAAAGGGTTAATGAAAACAAGCCACAATGCTTGGAACAACTTAGAATATTAGGCGAGAGATTTTGGGGATATTTCAAGAAACTTTACGAAAGGTCAGATGTGCTGAAAAGAGCTCATAGTTTTCACTGCGAAAGGGGATATTATTTGTTAAACATCATTTTTCGTAAATAGTTGGAAAAAAACTTCAAGAAACACACTTTATATTATGAACTGCAAAATATAAATTTTCTTAACTTCTCATACACTTTTTTTAATTTAAAATCGTGCAGGTACTTTTGCGCCTCCTAACATTTGCGACATCTTGTACAAACGTGCTTACACATACGGTATTTACGCAAAACCCGAATTCACTCATTGCTTTGTAATTTTAATCCACAAATGGTAAATCTAAATTTTAATCCAAAGTTCCCTTGAGTCAGAAAGAAATTTAATTTTTTCCAAAATTCCATATTACTTGTTTCAAAAGACGTAGAATTCAAGAATAATAAACTCTTTTGGGCGAAATCTCATGATCGAAATTAGGCCATCACTGTTGTTTACCCGGGATGCTTGTAGCGATTAGCTGTTGAACTATGCTCACCAAAGTTAAATTCGTGTACGTAAAACGCGTAGGAAGAAATTTCGAGAAATGGTTAACATCGGCTATCGTAAATAATGTATATATATAAAATATTTAAACATCAGATAAATGCCTGCCTACATCCCATGAGAAGTTCTTCAATTGCTATTTTGTTGACAATACATTCAACTACTCAGCATTATATATGTAATATACACACATATGACGTGTTTTAATCCATTTCTAACGAGTTATATAAATATACACAGGATGTTTTGGAAGTGGAAATACTGGGAGCCACATAGGTTTTATCAATAGCTAACTTTGGTCAGAATAACACACTTTCAAAGGGAAGGGTTAAAAAGGGAAGGGTCATGGGAAAAATGGGACCTTTTTTGGGCAAAATAAGCAAAGTGGTCCATCTCTAAAACTGTAAGAGATAAAACAAAAATTTAAAGATAAAAATTGTTTCTTTATAAAGTATACACAAATAATAAATATATAAACTACTTTGGTTTGAAAGTTTTTTTTCATAAATTCAGTATATACCGCGTATTTAAGCAATTCTCAGTTAGAAGTTATTTTCACTTTATAATATTTGTTTTTTCGCTGCTATCTAATTCTACCAAAATATATGGATTCCCATTTTGAAAACACTTACTGACCTTCAAAAAACTTGGAAATCATGTTTCAGGAGAAAATCAAGGAAACCATAATATGCCCCCATTCAAACAAAATAACTTATGTTGATGTATTTTTTCTAAAAACGCTACCTTGAAGAAATATTCACGTTCGTTGTTTAAAATGTTACCATATCCCGTTTTTGCACATGAAACGTCAGATGTAAGGATTAATGTGAATGATTTGATGAGCATGTGACATTCTGATCATGTGACTGAAGTGGTTGGCAAATTAAACAAGACGAGAGTTATAGCTATAGATGTTTACAAACAGGCGATTGACATATTTAAAGTAAATTTTGTTGTGTGCACAGCAATGTAACTTTAATTATATCAAATAATTTTATTGCGATTGAAAACTTTTTTTATAAGTAAAAACGGGCATAGATGCATATAAACCCTCTATGTATTATTTTATGTGCACCTGTTAACAATGTTAAAGAGAATACCACATTATCCAGAAACGTAAATATTTACGTAAATATCAAAGAGGATGGATGATAACAACACGAATGACTAGCTGCAACAACAACAATGTATGTATGTACACTCCCGTTCAAAAAAAAAAATGAACAGATCTGAACCAAATCAGTCTCAATTTTGATTATTCTTGTAGCAAATGTTTTTTATAGATACATTTTATTTTATTTTTATACGTAAGAGGAAGATTTAACACTTAGCATGTATTAACATTACATATATTTTTTAAATGCTTACTATGTCACTGACACCGCATATATAAATAAAAAATATTAATTCAGTTTGTACTTCCATTGCTTTTTTACATACTTAAAAAATACACTACTTATCTTTGTTTATAAATAAATAAAATTATTTAAAGATTTACAAAAGTGAGGAGTTTTATGAAACGTAAGAAAATTAATATTTCAGATCTGTTTATTTTTTTTGAACGGGAGTGTATCTATGTATGCGATGATGATGTTATGGACTTGTTATTATTATTCCACAAGAGTAAAATTATCATCATCAGTTTGAAAGTATACAATATATTATTAACACATCCATCCATACATTTTGTTGTTGCTGCGTTTTCGCCATTAAAAATAGATTAGTTCGTTTATTAAAATTTTCAAGTGCATTAAAATTATGCATTTTATCTAGTTACCCTACCATTATTATTAAGTTGAGAGCTTAAGCTTATAACTCTAATCACTTCTACTCTACTTTTATCTTTATTGGAGTAAAGTCATATTATTATAACAAAAAACATGTGAAATTCAAACTACATAATGAAACTATAAACATTTATATACACTAGATTATACCGCTGCTTTGCGACTCCCGTTATTTTAAAGCTTAAAACCTAAATGTAATTTCCCACCGCTTCTACTACTTTCAATATTTATCGACACTTCCACCAAAATTCGATTTTAACGATTATTTTCGAATTCTATCTCTCGTAGCGAGATAAAATACTTACCAGTTTTTAAGTCCTCAATAAAACGTACACTTTCATAGTTTTCCGGAAATTCTTTAACATAAAAAAGGTAAAAACGACGGTGCAACAGATATATTAAGTATGTTCAAAAGAAGTCCCTAATGGATTATCGGTTTCAAAAGTGGGGTTCCTTTTTAACTAAACATACTTCAATCAAAACATGTTTTCGAAAACTAAATAGATTCAATACTAACCGACTTTAAAAGTTACTGCAACTAATGGAATTGATAAAAACCAACTTTCAAATGTGTGTTTAAAAGCAATCATCCTTATATTGAGCGTTCGTATCTCCTCATATGCCAGCCCAAGCAATATTTTCTGATCAAGGTTCATTATAATCAAATTCTAAAGTCGTCTTGGATATCCTCTGTGCGTTATGCGAAATCACTTTATTCAAAAACTCTCTATTCTCTCTATTCAAAAAAGTTCAAGGGAATTGAATTCTACGTTCTTTATTAAATTTTCTTTTATCCTTGATTATTCAATAGGTTATTCATTTCGTTTACCCATAATTCGAAACTGAATGTAAATTATTAATTTTCAGATAGCTTGTCATTTATATCAAATATAAATTCAAGGTGTCATTCTAATCAAACAATTTGCTTACCTTTATGAAATCAACCTAATCAGCGCACGGCAGTGCGCTAGGTCAAGTCTATATGAATGTTTCTCAACTATTGAGTTCAAATTATAACATTTCCAGACAGTGTTTGAGTCTTTAGAATTTCAGTTTATGTAGCAGCTGTACTCAAAACCAAACTTTAATCAGTGCAAAATATTATTTGAAACACTGTTAAATAGTCGCAATGTTTTCTGACATAAAGACGGGAAAAGCCACGAAGCAGCTATTGATAATATATTACATAACTTTCAACATTCGTAAAGATCATTATCATTTACGTAGATATCTTCGCCTAAATAAGTTTCATCTACGAGCGCAAACCATTGAAAGTTTTGCCTTAGAATGTTTAGTATAAATATTTTACTAGGCTAGTTTCTAGAGTTGTTTATAACACGAAATATTAAACTGTTCATTCTAATATTTGGTCCACATGAAGATACCACAACATGTTTCGGTGAACTGTTTAAGCGGAAACCAAAACTTGGTCCTATTTTACATATTGGTTTTTGATTGGACAATAAAATATTACCTGTCGTGTTAAAATCAATGACTGATTTGACAATATCGAGAATTAAATGATGTTTGATTTTAGGTTAAACGTGCGGTATATAGTCTATTAATATCTACTCTTCATTTGCGCGTAGATTATTCAATATAATTCAATACCGAATAATATTGAAGCGTATCTGTACAATAAACTAATTTTGAATGGATAATATCCATAGAAATTATTCATCATATTCATGATGAAGGCACACATTTATAATGATTTTGTTTATTATAGTTAATTTGGATTATATTTTCGTATTATTCGATAATAATACACAAAAATAATATTTTCATTCGAAAAACAAGAACAAATTATAAAGTTGAATCATTAAAAATGTTATTTTTACACATGTAAATTCAGTTTTTCAGATTCCATTAAAAATATAAGTACTCCTTTTTTTTTTACTCTTTAAAGTTTGTCCAAATACTAATATTAGAGGTAAGTGTATGTTTGATAGAAAAATATAATTTCTTAATTTTAACGATTATTATTAATTTGATGATCTTAACATCGTTTGTACACTTTGTACACTTTAAATGTAAACTTTGACATAATTATATCATTCTAACCTCATTTTTATTCTGCATTACTGCGTTTTACCTTTGAAAAAATAGTACATATAAATAATAAAAATAGTGAAAAAAGCAGTAATTCTTGTTTTACAGAGTATAAAGGTAGTAAATCACATGTTACTACTTTTCGATTTACAACAATGAAAGACAGATGGTCTCTTATTTTAGGCATTTTTTTAAAATGACTTTTCATCAAGTCATGTAATATATTATGAGTCGTTCAGTAATTATTATGGAAAAAATTACTATTAAATTTAGGAATATTAAAAATTTAGATTTCAGTTTTCTTTGTTTTCACTTTTTACAGTTTACTGCCTTTTACTTATGCACGACAGAATAGAGGCATAGGGATAATAAATAATTGACGATACAAACTGTAATATCACCTATGAACAACTTGTTGATCGCGTGGCGAGAAAATTTCAGCAGGCCGTTGTCAGATAACAAACGGTAATAAACGGTCTAACCCGCCGCAGTAAATGTTTCACACAAAAACCAACAATATATGTTTTTTTTTAGTATACTACAGTGACTCCATTATAATCTCTTGACACTAAATGAATTTTCAATTGCAGTTGAATGATGTTTTGATCCTGACAACGAACAAATAAACAACAACATATTCCTGGGATTTGTGTAGTTGTTATTTTTGTTGTTGTTTGCACTGTGATAATAATAAAGTGAGGGTAAGTTACATCGGGTCACTGGTATATGTACACTGCACAGCAAAAAATTTGAACCAATTGAATTTATTCTAAGTGTAAATGCAATTTTATATACAAAGGATGTCTCAGACTTTATATAGACGATAGATCATCCAAAAACGAAAACAATAGTTCAAATGATACAGCAGATACAGAATATTCGGTACATCTCACCCCGAATATATGAACCTTCAGGAGGACCTGATAAGTAAGTTCCTGGCTATTGCCAACATATGGGAGAAGCGAATCTCGTTGGACTGAAGTAGAAGGGGTTTCAGCTTAATTTTTGGTGTATCAGAACACTATTAAGGACGTTCATGCGCTACGCTAGAGTCAAATGAGTACTATCTTTAATAAAATTTATGTAGGATTTTAAAAAACTTGTAAACTATATCAATAATCTTACAACGATTTATAACATTTTTTTATTTGTCCTAAATATTTTAAAAGTATTTAATGTAAAATATCAGTAAATGTAAATTAAAAATTGATTTGACTTCATTTGACAGATCTGACAATAAACTATGTTTTGTTATGACGTTCACAGAGTATATGTGTATATTGTATATGTATGTGTATATTTTTTTACTGTGCGCTGTCCCTATCCAAAATACGTTGGCAAAAACAAACCTTACAAAACAGATTTAATTTTATTAAATAATTAATGCAAACGTTCGTCAACACCATTTTTTTAATCCAATTATATAAAATGCATATTTCATAGCATATTTATAAACATTATCTTTAATGGAGCCTACTTTAATAATATAGTAATTATAATTTTAAGTACAAGGATAACTACATAATTGAGCTATTCAATTAACTAAAAAATTTCTACTATCAAGCCTGTTGCATGAACGTCCTTAATAATTACACATGCGGTATAGGTATTGTACCTATATCAACAAAAGCATAGATAACTACATTATGTACTAAACACTAATATTTCAGTAATATATTTATCATAAACAATGCCTGATATTAATAGATAAATTATTTACATGATAATGATTCAATAGTTCAATTATCATGAAAATTAATGTTCATAATCCTTTAGAATTTGGAATACTCTGAAGAAGATTATTTCAATGGATACTTTTATTGCATCATAAAATATACTATCATGATTGAGTCGATGGATTAAGAAATAGTAAAATCAATGCATTATTATAACATACTAAAAATAGGAGATTTAAAAAATATTTTAGAAGATAGACAAAATATTGATTTTTATCAAATATTTAAACAAAGATGCAAATACCCATAAAAATATATCTAATTTTGAGATGTACTATTATATAACTTAAGTATTAAGAGGGAAATAGTGGTAATAAAATGTAATAAAATTAATTATTGACCCCAAAAACAAAACAAAAAACAGCGTGCCGAACTTTGTTATTATTAGGAAAGGTTATGGAATGGAATTATGATGTTTAAAAAAAGCCGAAACTCAAATATAGAATAAAACAAGTAATGTAACAACTAACTGAGTGAATTGTTTGAATACCTAGTATATATACTGAATACCTTTACTGGGTATACCACTAGTATTAGAGATGTTATGTATCTACAAATGTCCGCATTCGTTCGACTGAATAGTATGTCATTTGGTTTTGAGCACAAATTATGTGAAAACTATTGAGTTTATTAAAAAAACTTTCAAACATAAGTTGTTTATTTTAAAAAGAAGAGAATTTTTTGTTGTTAAATTTTTTTTCTATCTCTTACGGTTTCAAAAATGAATGTTTTCCCCTCTGGTGGAGGGAGAGACGTTTCGATTTTGCCAATTAGCAAATTTGACCTCACTCTTTTGCTATAGAACACATATACAAAATTTCAGCTCGTTATCTCTTTTCGTTTTTGAGTTATCGTGTTCACCGACAGACAGATGGACGGACATGCGAAAATGACCGAATTCGACCATTTTATGTACACTCATTTCAAGTATTTATGTCAAGGATTAATATTTTTAAGGGTTACAAAGTCGTGACTAAACTTAATATACCTTGTATATTGTCGTATACTGGGTATAGTTAACAATAATTGGTTGTTATGACATTACGTACACAGTATTTGTTGGTAGCCACTGGCAACATTAATTAAATACCTACCTCATATTTTAAAAATACAGACGAATTGAGAACCATCCTCCTTTTTTGAAGTCGGGTTAAACAATAAGTTACACTAGACCCATTCAAGTATACTTCGGCGTCGATTTCATTTGTAAATCAATGCATTCTACTTTGCATATAAAGTATTGATGTATTCATAAAGGTTACCTTTGTTCACACCTAAATGCAAATTAACAAAACGTTAGACACTTACATTAGTATAACATAACCGAGCAGACAAAGTTTACAAATATAATTAAAAATATGTAAATAGTAAGAAAAAACAAGTAATCGTCTATTTTATGCATTTCACCATAGTATATGAAGAATTCTATTCATTTTACCATAGTTTATGGTGGGATAGGGATAAAGTATTGAGCCTGATAGCCCCAAAGGTCGGGACTTCAACCGAGATGTGTATGATATTTCATATAAAACATTTTGATTTTTCATAACTTTTTTTATTCAGAACACTTTTTTTCGAAAACGAAATGGATTTTACACAAATCTATTATAATATTTATAAAAAAAGAGCTGCTAATATACATGTAATTATTCACGAAATAATTTTAAAATAGCTACGTTGAAAATCGTCACAACAATTATTTAAGCGTATGTACAAATTTCTTTTGGGATTATTATGAAAAACATATACTATAAACTCAATATAATTAATTGTATTTTGTTTTCGAAAGGTAATATAATTTTAAATCAGACTACATACCATGTGTATTAGTTGAACCTGTTGAACCTGATACAAATCCCATGAGAAAAGCAGCAAATGATTTAAAAACAAATTTATATTTATGTGTGTTAAATTTAAATATAAATTACCATATTAACGTTAGGAAAGATTGCGTAATAGTACGCATATTGGGGAGTAAATAGTGTAATTGTAGCCCTGACAGGTGTCTAGAACAAATCTAAAATACATATCATATCCATCACCAATATCACCTATACCTTGTTTTAACCCAAACTAATTTATCAAAAACCTTGCGTAAACAGTCATATCTGAGTATATCGATTTTAATATACTACACTATAAAATATTCAAGCACAAAAATCGTTGGCAAAACCAAAATTTCACTTGCTGATTCTTTTTACCTAGCATTTGGCATTGAATTACCTTGACGAAAACTGATAACAAAAACTTTATTGGTTTTAGTACAAGGCTTAAATAAACGCTTGTTTTTAAAAAGATTTTTTTGTGTATTATTTTGTTTTGACCCGAAAAATGTCAATGTAATTTCCCACCGCTTCAACTATTTCAAATATTTTTCGACACTTCCATCAAATTTTTATTTCAGCATTATTTTCATATTCTATCTACGTAGAAGGATATCAGATATATGAATTACATTGCCATGTGACTTATGCACGTGTACGAAATCTCAAATATTATTTTATTTTGACCCTAAAAACCTCAATGTAATTTCCCACCGATTCCATTATTTCAAGTATTTATCGACACGCCCACCAAATTTATTTTTCAGCAAATATTTTCATATTATATGTATGTAGAACGATATCAGATATACTAATTACATTGCCATGCTACTTATACACGTTTACAAAATCTCAAAGCTCTAACTTAATTAGAACTAAAAACTTTATTACAAGCTTCTATTAAACTTCACCGGTTAATTAGTGTGTGGTGAGTCAAATCTTGTATCAATTTTGAGTAGTTCTAATTGAGTTAGAGCTTTGAAACATTGTACACGTCTATAAGTCACATGGCAATGTAATATAGTATATCTTATATCGGTCTTTGTGGATAGAATTCCAAAACATTAGCTGAAATTGAAATTTGGTGGAGGTGCCGATAAATATTTGAAGTAGTGGGAGCGGTGGGAAATTACAAAATATTATGAAAAATCCTCTCTAAAACAAGCTTTTATATAATCCATGCACTAATACGAATAAAATAAGTATAGGTTTTCGTTAAGGCAATTCAACGGCAAATGCTAGGTATACTAACTTAAGCGGACAGATCTCCCTACATAAATATTAGTTGATCTTTATAAAATAAACGAAAGTACTATTTTTGTCGTTGAAAATCTGAAGCGTCTTCTAAAAGCTGACATATATTGGTCGTGTTTCAAACACCGTTAAAAATTTACGAAAAATATTCACATAAAAAAAACCAAAAACTGGAAAGTAGATCAAGATGGAGCCCTAATGATTCTACCCTTAAAAATGAAACACTCAGAGACATATCAATCCTACGCCTTGTTTTAAATTGTGATTTCGAATAAATATGGACTTTCTAGTGGCGAAAACTTTCTGATCATTTGCTAATTAGAAAATTCGATCAGATTGACAAACTGAAGCTATGGATATCTTTGAAAATATAATGAAATATTTGAGTGTAAGTTCATAAGTTCAATTGAATTGCATCATTTTTCAATAAAACCATAAATTATTAATTCATTCATAAAATTAATAATCCAATTATTATCACAGAAGTGTTAATCAAGTATACACTGTCTTCAAAGAAATGCTTTCTTTGAACTTTCTCAAACCTTAAAATTGTAAATCTAACAGCAAATGTAATCGACTTGAAAACACTATTACTGGAAATAAATTTGTTGAATGTTTGAAGAATGTTTTCACATGAATTTAAATAACGTTATGTTAAAGACAATTACTGTCCAAGTGTTTCACATACATTAAAATCGATATGCTCCAATGAATATAACGAATGATTAGAATTAATTAGAATGACTTGATGACCGTTGAGAAATTATAGGATTAGTTTTATTCACTTAATGTATATCTATCTACAAACCCGAAGGACAACTGTCCTCAATTCGATAATGTATATCAGTTGACCAATAATACCGGGCTGTCATTTATATTTTAGAAATGATTTTAACCTCTGTCAAAGAATATGGTTGAATATAACCTAATCACGCAATACAATATTCTAATAAAAAAATTCGTTACACAGGAGCTGCTGCAACTTAAAATATCATATCTGATATGATTTTAGTATTTGCATTGCCAATTTTATTACTAAATGGTAGAAGTAAGGGAGAAAGGGGGCATAGAGAAAGAAGAAACCAAAATATAAAATATCTCTCTGAATATTAGAACAATTTATCATTTTTTCCAAACTCTAATGTGTACAGAGATATTTAGAATTTTAACTTCAATCTTTAATTATAAAAATTTCTGTAAATATTACTGTAACAGAAAAATGATAAAAATCAAAAAATATAGTAAAACTAAGTACCGACAATTTAATTCTTTGTAATTTTTTAAATATTAAGGGAGATATGCCAAATTTTTTGTATCCCCCTCTCTCTAAACCCCTCTTTCCTCTTGCCCGATTTTACCCATTATCGAACTTGACCTTTTGAATACCAAACGCGCTTCAAATACCAAATTTCATTCAAATTAGAATAAATCTGTGGCCTCTAGAGAGTCCAAGGAAATACAGTTTTTTTTTCTACAATTTTGAATGGCTATAATATTGAACAATGTGATATTTTGCAACAATTTTCTCACACATTTTATTGATAAAATCCGTAATGAAATACCAGATGAAATTGGAGAAATTATATAAAGTTATTTTCTATGTATATGACAATTAGTGTTAGCAGTGTGGGTCGTCGACTGATTGGAATTGATACTGACATCTGAGCCATTATATGCGCCAGCATTGATAATTATTTTTAGGTTTTAATTGATAGATTAATTGCAATATTCAATAATAAATTCGAAATACCCCAAAGTATTTTAAAATTTACTATTCAATTATAAAATTTATAAACAAATTTAATTGAGTTTTATATTTGTATAAAAGTTTGTGTTAGTAAGGCAGTTGGTGAATCAATACAATAGAATGCTCTTGTGAATTCTGAAAAAATTAAGACCTTAACAGTTTCAGAAGCTATACATGCTTGCATAGTTTTTCTAAAATTGAATTTCTAGAGTTAAATATCCTCGAATTGAAAATACAATTCATTAAAATCTTGATTTATTGAAATATCAGTTTTTTACATATCCCAGTAAATATAATCCAGTTTTGATCCCACAAAATTTCTAGGCGTTAAGTTTCTGGTGGCTACACGATGTAATTATCAAAAATAAGAAATAAATTTAATTCTTTAAGCGTTTGTTTAACAAATTATATAATTTAATAAGAAATTAATAATCCATAAATTTTGTTTTATTATTTTCCAAAGCAAGGTAAAGAAAAGATATTAATTGAAAATAAGTTGAGGTGTAACTCTCGAAAAGATTGAAATTGAAAATTAATAAACCCATTTGCAATCATAGGAAAGTAATATTTACTAAATTATTAATATTTTTGAACTAACCTAAAATATCGAATTTATTTGCAATTTAATACTTTTATCTACAAAACTAAATATCTAAATTATTAAAAGTATCAAGTACATAAATGTACAAAAATCACTACAAAATAATAAAGTATTAAAAAAAAAAGGCATATGTATATATACACTCCCGTTAAAAAAAAATGAACAGACCTGAACCGAATAATTCTTTCACAATTTTGATTATTCTCGTAGTAACAGATACAACATTTTGTTTAATTTTTATACTGAGAGTAAACTATAACGCTTATCATGTATTAACATTGCATATATTTTTTAAATTCTCACTCGGTCAGTGACACCGTATATACAAGTAAAAAATATTAATTCAGTGTATACTTTCATTTATTTTGTACACACTTAAAAAATTTACTACTTATCTTATGTTTATAAATAAATAAAATTATACATTATACAGAGAGTTACAAAAGTGAAGAGTTTTATGAAATATAAGATAATTAACATTTGAGGTTTGTTCATTTTTTTTGAACGGGAATGTACATTGGCTCTATATTTAGTTTGTTTATTGGTCACGCGGCGCTTCCTTCTTAAAAAGTTTCGCGTATGTTAATAAAAAAATCTGATATTAGAGTGTAATTTGGTTGTAATGACTTTCATGACTTTTAAACCAATCTAAAACTTAATTATATTGGCATGGAAGGAATTTTTGTTGTTGAAAAATTGAACTTTGTTGGGAGTGTTAAACATTATACATAAATACACTATAAATTATGAGTAGTAAGTAATATCCATGACACGTTTATATAAAATATATAATCTTAAACTGTTTTTATACATAATATTGCATTCAAGTCAGTGTTTGTTAATATTAACACACCAGACAAAATGCTTGAAAACAATAATTTATATATTATGTTGTATGTACGAGTAGTAGAACTACAGCTAGCATTTGTTATTGTAAACTGTATAACACGCCAAGACCTAATTAGTGTTGGCACCACACGAACAACGGAAAATAGAGGATAAAGTGTAGTTGCACATTTTATATCGAGACACATAGAAATTCTATTGCTTACATGAACTTGGATTTCTGTTAAATTGCATCAGACATAATAATTACGAGATCATAGACAGTATAGAGTGTCCCTTGTTAGATACCTATGTGCGATATTTGTTTAAAGTACATATTTTAAATTATTTTAAATAGGATTATTAACATTGCCTAATTAAAACCCTCCTAGTTATTGAAAATGTTATTCCTAAATTGCAATATTTGAATAATTACTATACAATGTTTGTCGTGTTTAAAACTATTTAAGGATGTTCCAGCATGAGACCACTTTTCGGCACATTTCGATTTTGCTCTTTTCTTTATAGGCTAAAAATAACGTTTTCTAGTAAGTTACAAAAATTTTGACCGTTTAGAACGCGAGATATTTAATAGCAAAGTAATCATTCTCACTCTCTCTCTCATTAGAAACATGTAAAACTTCATGCCCGCCCAACTATTATCTGTTGTACTAAAAATTCGACAGAAAAAAAGTAGGAGAGTAAAGATATATATTTATTAAATAAATTTTTTTTTTAAATTACGTTTTACCGTTTTGTTTTCGAAATACAAAAGTTTAAAATTATTTAATTACATTTATTTGTATATATGAATAGTGAATTATATCTATGTGTTGCTTGTGTGTATATACATGCATTTCTTCTATAATAAAAGCAAACTTGTTTTTTGTCCTTTTTATATAAGACAGTGCTGGAACCTCCTTAAGTTAAAAACAATAGCAGCAGTATCTCAGGTAACAAAATTGACAAGGCAGTCATAGATTTTAAATGATACACAAAAGTTTTAGGAATCACAAAATTTGACATATCTCCCTTAATATTCGAAAAATCGAAAAATTTATAAGAAATAAAGTTGTAGGTACTAAATTTTACTGTAATTTCGTTTCTTATCATTTTTCTGTTTCTAATATTTACAGAAATATTTACAATTAAAGATTGAAAGTTAAAATTCTAAATATCTCTTTACACATTATAGTCTCAGAAAAAATGATAAAATGAAAAAGTGACTTGTAGAAAACATGATTTTCTACAACTTTCTATACCCTGATTTCCCTTAACCTATACCATTTATTAATAACCAGATACGATATTTAATTTTGATTAGACTATCATTGTGGCCACTAGAGAGTAATTGATGTATTCTAAGAAAATTTTGCGGGAAAATTTATTCTAAGAAAAGTTGAGGGCGGCTCCTGCGTAACGAACAGGTAGAGGTAGGATATGATTGGTATATGATAAAAAAAACGTTTGACGTTCTATAAAAAGGCCTTCTCATCCGTTTCGGAGATTATGCTGGAAACATTAAATTTGGATATTATTAATTTAATGGTATAATTTTCTATTTTAATTTCATGCTTTTTGGATTTAACCTAGAAATGAATTTACACAAAACAACTTATTTTATCTAATGGATTGAACGGTCATGTATGTCTTTCCAAATAAACCAGGGGTGTCAAACTCAATTTTGCAGAGGGCCATATATTAAATTTAGAATGTGTAGGCGGGCCAGATTCAAATTTAAAAAAATGTACTGAATTATTATAACATTTTATTTACTTAATTATATAGTATATAATATACGGTTGTTAAAAATCATATCAAAGTTATAAAAGAGGGTAATTATTTTAAGCTCGAGGATCCAGATACCTGACTTCTCTTGTTTTTGACAAGCTCATTGATGTCAGGTATCATATTCGTTGTAATTATTTTAAGAATTGATTGGATATGTTCATTCGTAAGTCTTGTGCGATGTTTGTTCTTATTTATTTTCATGACAGAAAACATCTGCTCACATAAATAGGTGCTACCAAACATGCACAGAATGAGTGCTGCATGCTTTTTTAATTGCGGGTAGTTATCCAAACTCTTGAAATATTGTGTATAAAATGTAAGAGCGTTAACCTCTTTAAATTTTTCTTTCAAAATACTGTCTGATTGAAGATCTATCAACTCCATTTGCAAATGAACTGGTGCCTGTGAAGCTTCAAATGGATTGTTGAAAATTGGGAATTCGATATCATTCATTTTGTGGAAGTCTTCAAAACGATTGTTGAACACGCGCTGCCCTTGAAATTACTTATAAATGTTGTAGTGTGCGCATTTTAAAACTTCCGTAGAGGAATCGAGTGAAGTCATGATTTTTCTGTCTGTCACACATTGCGATCGCGGGCCGTATCTTTGACATCCCTGAAATAAACAATTCATGGATAATTGTGTCCTAGTGGCATTTATTTGGACTAACATTAATAAATTGTTTTTGGTTATGTATTAAAATATTAATAATGTATGCATTTAATCTAAATGGCATGAATAATTTATAAATAATTTTTTTTATTCTAATAATGCTGTTTATTTACTTTAATAGACGAAACATAATAGAAATTTTTTATTTCAGCAAATTTAATTCAACAGTTTTATCGAAAATTTATTTTAGTATAGAAGATTGTTGTTCTAGCTTTAGATTTTTGGTTGGATGTTGAAAGAATTCTTTGACTGGTTTTATTAAACTTTTATAATTCTTTAAGCATATTTTCAACTTTTATACTTCAGAAATTCCAATACTGCAAATCGTTATATCTTTAAAGCATCATACTTTTACACATATTTTGATAATTTTCACTTCGAATAAAATAAAACGAATAAAACAAAAACTTCGCAATAGAAAATAGAAATACTAATTAACAGATTGATCCAATAAAATTCCGGTATGACGGGCCCAAGAAAAATATATTTAATAAAACAACTGAGATTTCGGGTAAATTTTATTACTGTCGGCGGTAGCTTAACTACTCGAAATCTCAGGTTGTTTTCTTAAATATCTTTTTTTGTTAGGCCCGGTATGACGGACCAAAATTAAATTTTAATTTTAACTTACAACAAAAAATAAAAAACTTTTATGAATGTACAGTATAAGATTTTGAAGAATTTTATAAATGGACTATACATCAGCGCTCGTACATCCTTAAACTCATATAAACATGAATGTTTTACGAAAAAAATTTTGCATATGCATTTATAATAACACATTTCAGTAGCTTAGGTGGAAGTGTAATGGACCGAAAACTTTGATTTCAAATGAATGTTATTACGTAAATCTTATTTTATTTTCATAAAAATTAAATACCTTTGCATATGGTGAATAATTATACAAAAAACCTTAATAATTTAATTACTTTTAAGTTAAATAATTTTAATATTAATTTAATATCATCGCAACATTTCCTAGAATTCCTTTTCAACACCAACTATATACATTACATCCATATCAACCTACAGGGGTAAAGAGCTTTAATGTTAAGTGTGAAAGAGTAAAAACATTTTTCATACAACATAACATAAAGGTCTTGTGTATACAATTTTGTTAAGAGAAAATTAATTATAGAACAATTATAAAATAATAAAAATTTATAGTCTAGTCATAAAAGATTCCTTTGAATGTACCTGAAGTTATTTTAGATAGATTTGCATCCCCGAAATCATCAAAATATAGCCAGAAACCAATCCACTTTTGAACATCTTTTCGATGGACAGATTATAGAGGCTGCCCTGGACGGGCTACATTTCGGCCATAAGGTCCATTGTGATGCCTAAGGATGTGACGATTGGAGTGGGGTGGAAGGAATTTTTGTATATAGACAAGGAATCGGTAGGATATGCGGCTGCAGCCGACTCTGATAGGGACTATGCCAATATTCATCTGGTGAAGGAAACTGCAGAAAACCTTCTCAAGCGTAGCACTTAGTTCTTGTCCATACGCCAACAGTTTAGTCAATTAACCGCCCCCTTTTTATTTCCTAAAAATTGATAAACTGCCGATCTCGGGATTCGAACCCATAACCTCCCAGTTACCAAGTTTGCATACTGCGCGGACATAACGCCTCGGCCACTTGGACTGGTTTGAACATCTTTTAGCAAATTTTTAGTTTCAGCTATGAGTGGCGTACTATGGCCCACAAAAGTAGCACGTATTTGTTTTAAATTTTTAGTTAACACCATTTGATTTTTGTGAAAATGTTTCGAATAAGAGTTGTTAATATATTTATAAAGGACACATTTTATTCGAGGCATTTTTTCGAATACCCAATGCACAAATCACTCAATGATGTGAGTTTTCAAAAGTATCTTCAAATGCCATTTATTTCGGTCTCTCACGTCTTTTAAAATTTTGTTCTATCTCTTGCGGCTTCAAAGATGTGTATCATCCTCCCTGATGGGAGATATACCGATTTTTTCCATTCCCGTAATTAAAGCCTTCGTTTTTATCGCCATAAAACGGTGATTGGCCAGTTGGGCGAACGATCAAGTAGGCGGATATGTGGAAATGAACTAATACGGCCATTTTCTCGGTGTTCATAAAAAGATATAGAAAGATTAATTTTAATTTTGGAAAACAATCAGTTGACAGAAGTATTTTAAAAATAATCTCAACAAATAATCTTTACAATTTTTTGGAAATTTCTACAATACTCGAAACCTTTTACTATCTCATTTTTATAGAACTCCAGATATAACATTTTATCCCGACAAAATTTATCTGTTATTCTAGAGAAATCATCTAGGCAGATTTGAGAATCAAGCCAAAAGTTGAGGATTGATCTCTGAACCTTTTTTGAACTTATTTCCTATAGACTATTACATTAGATTTTGTTACTTTTTAATATTTAGTGAAATATCATAGGATATTTCATGTGTGCTAAAATATCATAGGATAGATATTAACACACATGTTCAACATATATTTCCACATTTTATCTCTAATTTTATATTATTTATTTTATTTAATATAACTTTTTGGTTTTCATATACATGTGTATAAATATTTATGTTGAACAAACATTCAGTTTTAGTTTATGTTATTTATTTCAATATTAAAAATCAATTAGAAGTATATATACATATATATAAATATATATATATATATATATATATATATATATATATATATATATATATATATATATATGTATATATATTATTTTATATGTATACATTATTTTAATGAAATAAAAATTAAATTCTAATTTCATTTCTTTTGATTTAATATCATAGGTACTATAATTTAAAAAAAAACCATTGTAATTAAGTAAGGAAACATAACATTTTAACGCGAAAAACTTTAGCTTCGCGTAAATTTTCGGTTTTATTTGTAAGGCGTTTAGGATTAGATAATCCTATTATTTTAAGTAATATAGAAGGAAGTCGAAAAATCTTCACCACCTATAAATGATGGGATCAAGTCCCTAAGAAAAGACGGCCACATCTTTCTCTAGTAATTGTATACGAAAGATTTTTTCGGAAACCGAAAGAATTTGGTGCAAATCAACTATAAAATTTTGCAGAAGAAATGTCTCTTTAAGATTCGATAGTACTAAGCGCCACAAAAGTAGCGCTTATTTTTCAAAAGTTTCTAGTGGATTTGTACCTTATTTATTGGATTTATGAGAGAATGCCTCGATATCAAGTTGTTAGTATAGATAGATAGGTATAGATAGATAGATAGATATATCCTGGGGTCTAAAAAGTACTTCGCTTCGACCTTATGGTCCATTGTGCTCCCCCTTCTACTTCAGTCTGATGAGATTCGCTTCTCCCATATCTTGGCAATATTCAGGAGCTTACTGATCATGTTTTCCTTTTTTAATCCCTCGTAGATACACCATTCCTGGGTAAAATATAGAGGGTTCTGCAGAAGCTCCGAAAATGTACTTTTTATGTATGTATAGTGAACAACTTTTATCCGAAGCATTTTTTCGAAAACCGAATAAATGAGGCACAAATCAAGTATACAATTTAGATAAATGAGCGCTACTTTGGGGGCCACGTGTACGTACTTATTTCATATGCATATGAACCACGTAGTGTTATAGTTGGTTTGTACCAATTATGTGTACAAATAACACAATAATAACAGAGCAAACAGCAACTGGAAACTCAACTGCAAATGACATGAACAACTGTTGTCAGTGTGTGAATATATACTATCTGCCTTTAACACATAAATATTGTTATATATATATATATATATATATATATATATATATATATATATATATATATATATATATATATATACATGTATATATATATATATATATATATATATATAGTCTGTTTTCGAAAGCGTTTCTAATAGGGAATCAATGTTAAATAAAAAAATAAAATATTTACTATAAAACCAATACATACATACACATACTTACAAACTGGCTGCTTGTGGTATGTTTGTGATGTGTGTTTTATGTCATTCAAGAGTGGGGAATTTAGTGATGCCCACTAAATATTATTATTCATTACGCAAACACACACTACAGACTTCAGAGTACCCTCACTATTTTTATTTGTTTATGAAGCATTGTGTAGTTATTATAGTAAATAATGTTTAACATTTTAACATTGATTCTCTATTAGCAAAGCTTCCAAACAGACGGTATATATATATACATATATATATATATATATATATATATATATATATATATATATATATATATATATATATATATATATATATATAATATATATATATATATATGTATGTATTGTGCATGTTGTAAAATGAAAATATTCATCATTATGAAATGAAAAATGTTCACAAAATAAATAAACATACGTACAAACAGTGACTACGGGACTACCTAGAGGCACAAACAATCATATAAAAAGAAGGATTTTATTTACTTTGTGCTACAAAATTATGGTTCCCAACTTTGGTTGATGAGAATGTAAAAATGAACAAAAGCAAGTGACAATCACTTAAATTCTCTGTATATACTGACTTTTAACAGATGTATAAAATACAAAATATACAATACTGAGTATAAAGATGCTAAACTGCTAGATACATATGTGTATCTAGCAGTTTATAAAAAAAAGCTTTAAACAATTATTGATAATTTAAATAAAAAACGAACGATTCTTTGGTTTTGTAATTTTAAGCTATCTTTTACGGATTCAAAAATAAATATATTCTCCGAGCAGAGGCACAGACCGATTATACTTATCTGAAGTAACTTTCGTTTATGAGTTCTTGTATTGACGGACAGACGTGAAATTGATTTCTCGAGTGTTTATTCTTCATCTGTACCTATCTATATCCGTTAATAAGTTGGGACTTAAGCAATAATCCTCTTATATACATGTAACAATATTTTCCATTAATAAAGGTACTATTGACCCCAAAATTAGAGTTATTTTTATTTGGTTTTTCACAAAATGTTTCAAATAAAAGTTTTTCGTTATACAAATATTATCAACTTTTGTTCTAAACATTTTTTGAAAACTAAATATATTTGGCAAACATCAACATTTGGGATTGATAATTTATTAAAACGTATAAGGGGATTTTTTAGAGCAATATCTTAAAATGTGTTTAAACTCGGTATATGTAAATATACAAGGTATATTAAGTTTAGTCTCGATTTTATAACGCTTGAAAATATTGATCGTAGGCATAAATGCTTAGCATAGGTGTTCATAAAATGACCTAATTCGGCCATTTTCACACGTCCACCTGTCCACCTGTCCATCTGTTAACACGATAACTCAAAAACGAAAAAACATAACGAGTTTTAAAATAAAAAAGTAAGGGCAAGTTCGTTAATGGGCAAAATTGAAACATGTTTCGGCAAAATGGGCAACACTGCCATAAAAGATAGAACAAAAAATGTCCCTTTTTTTAAAATAAACTACTTTTTCAATAAACTTTTTTACAAGCTGCGCATAAACACAGCTAGACTATTCGACTGTGCTCGGTTTAAACTCACTAGAACACAGTTGAGAAGGATGGTGGGACTCATGACAGGATATTGTCGATTGAACTACTTCCTTCATAATTTGGGGATCTCTGATGATCCCACTTGTAGGGCCTGTATGAAGGACGATGAAAACTCCATACATGTCATTTGCACCTGCTGAAATATGCAGGGTGTCCATCAATCTTGGGAGCTATCCCGGCGGAGAAGCTGTGAGCTTTCTGTGCGGCTTCTGACCTCGGCAGAATCCTGTTGCTTCATCTACTTAAAATAACACCTCTTACCCAGAGAAGTCTGGTTTTCGGGTGACCGGTTGTTCTCAAGGAGGGCACAGTGGACCCCTTCTGTCTAGATGCTAGGGACCCATTTGCGGTACCCCTCTTATGCATTATTATTATTACATAAATTCAGAATATACCGGGTCCGTAAGCAATTAACTCAGTTGTTATTTTCACTTGTTTGTTATCTTTTTCTTCTAGTTATGATATCTAGTTTTGCATCACTCTGTATGAAAATCATATATAATTGTGAATGCATGACATAATGGTTTTGAAAAAATGAGAATACAATTTATATTGGTACGAGTAGCTCTTTAGTTTTCACGTTTCAAGAAGCGTTAAAAAACGTCATCTGTTGGAAGAAATTTTGTATTGAATAGGTCGTTACTTGACAAAAATCCATTATAATTATTAAATAACCCCCTCTCGCCCCCTGAAACTTCTATAATTGATTTATATGCACTCCAATTATATTGTTAAAAAAATCAAGCCTTACTCTTCTTGATGCTTTAGTGCTCGTACATCCTTAAATATGTAATTATATATTGTTATTAAAAATTCATAATAAATAATTTTAAAGGTAACATTATTAACTATTACAAATCGCTTTAAATATAAAAATAAAAAACCACATCTCTTATAATTACAATGTCAAATGATAAACTGTATTTTATATATATAATACAAATTGTAATTTATTGTTTTTGTTTTACATTATACATAGTATTATTATTTATATGCAAAATTTACTGTAACGTACATATTATGCATCTAAGCTATGCATAAAATGTGTAAACACGTATTCAAAAATCTGAACCAATATACATTATATATATGAAAAGCGTGTGTTAGTTTTTTTCAATATGAGCATACAACCTTCAGAATCCATTCTTAGTTTCGTTAAAGAAGTTTTTATGCGTTTTTAGGGTTTTGAACTTAACTTTTTTTTAAGTATATGTATAATTTTATCTTTTCATATACATTAATTAGGTGCCGCGCTTTGTTATCCAAAGACAAAATATCTGCGACAAAATATCCATAGAAAAACATCCGAGGATAAAATGTCCGTGGATGACAAAAATAATAACATCCGCAGATATTTAGATAAGATTTAGAAAGTTTGAAGTCTTCATATAATATTATGATATTATGGCCGATGCTATTCCAGCGGAGTACTACAATCTTTCACTTCATCGGGCATATCCGAGTTGGTCAGGTTTGCATGTTTTTGGTTCTCCACACTAAACGGTGTTCTATAATTTCAGATATTGTGGCAAAAACTATTGAAATTCAATAAGGTAACTATATCAACCGATATATATATATATATATTATTTAAATAAATAATTCTTATTCATTATAAAATTCTTCTTTTTATTCAATTAAATTTGACTGTTCGCCGGTTCGTTCAATTTATTTTAACAAGCCAATTGCAACTTAAATATTCTGTTATATAAGAATATATAACATCTTTTATGCATTTGATTTGTATCCAACCGTAAAAAACATATACAGTAATTGTCAGAGAGCATAATTCCAATTATTCTATAGGAAAGTTCGATATAATTGGATGATAATATACATTGAACGTGCTGCTTGTAGAATTATAGACTAGTAAACATGTGCCTTTTTTTCGAATTCCACATCGCCTTCTCAGAAAATTATGACCAAGGTGTCATTCGATTCGTAATTGCATCTAGAAAGTTTTTGAAAAAGTCCTGCATAAAAAAGTTGCAAAAAAAATTTTCGTTTTTTGCGAATATTATTTTTGAGATTTTGAATTTTTCCGTATCTTTGTTTCTTAATAAAAAAAATGGAAAATCAAAATTTTTTTAATTTTCTAACGGGGATCTTTTTCAAATCCTTTTAGTTTAAAAATTATCGAGGTTATTCAGATTGGAAAAATTTTTTAATTAACAAAAGCATAGTTAATGGAAAAATTGGGGTAACAATTTTTTGCCGAAGGATGATTGTTTGTTTAAGTATCCAGCAAGTACCTGCATTTTTTCTTTCCTTAATATTCATATTTAATGGATTAAAAAATTGTTTTTGTTCAAGTGTCGGAATCAAGCTGAGCCGAATCACTTCTTTTCCAGACCTATTTTCATCTCATAATTAAAATTATAAATATTAGTGGGACAGTTCCCAACTTGTTTTTTGGAAATTTCCTGCTCTTTAAGAATCTTCTTTTCGATTTCCGATATCTACAATAGTTTTTGAGATATTTGCAAAAAACGAAACCCCCTTTTATTTACTAAATTGATTATAACTTTGGCATTTTTCTTATGCGGGGGTTCAACTTTTCCAAAAACTTTCTAGATGCAACTACGAATCGAATGACACCTTGGTCATAATTTTCTGAGAAGGCGAAGTAGAATTCGAAAAATTGGTACTTGTTTACTAGTCTATTACTGTCGATATCGTTTTATTCTAATTTCTTACTCTTCATTACATTTAAGAAGCACGGGTAATTTATCAAATATATAATAAGATTATGTGTATTGATTATATACGAGATAAAAATATTGTCGAATATTAGTGCTGCCGCGAGATGAGACAGGTCGAAAGTAGCATGTCTATTGCATTGAATTCACTTGTAAAAGTTTACTATCGTTTCGTCTCGTCTCGTTTTTACAGTTGCAAATTTCCTTGAAAATATACAATTTAAAAAAAATCTAACCTAATAAAAAATATCTTGATTTATGTGTCAAGATAAAATTCCTAGACTAAAATTTAGTGAATTTGAAAAGTTTATGCCTTAGATGGAGCAAAAACCGCTATAGCACATGGACTGTCTTCTAAGTATAACCCAAAGGAATCATTTTTATCTTTCAAAATTGATTTAAAATGAATTATTTGGGAACTGATTTTGAGCGACATATTAATTCTTATCCAATTAAATTAATTAAATAAACAATGAACTAGAGCCCCAAAAGTAGCACTCATTATTCAAAAATTATTATTTGTATTGTACTTAATTCATTCGGTTGTTTTTGGAATAGTGTTCGAATAAAAGTTGTTAGTTTTAACCAAACAACAACTTTTAACCAAAGCATTTTTTTTCCCAAGACCCAATAAAGCATAAATCTGTTATACAACTTTGAAAAATGAGGGCTTTTATCAACCGACTTCAAAAAGGAGGATGGTTCTCAATTCAACTGTATTTTTATTTTTTTTAATGTGTGTCACCTCAGAACTCCGTTATTTATGAACCGATTTTGAATTTTTTTTTTTTGGTTTCCCATTGGTCCCATTGGCACCAAATCGCATTCTGATGAGGAGATCCCCGGGAAATCAACGTTGTTTTTTAAAGTTAAGAATTGATAAGATGGAATCGATCGGTACAGTAGTGTAAAAATTCTTTAACAAAATATTTTTTTGAAAATTTCATTTTTGGGATTATTATAAAAAGAGTCTTAAAGAGGATAAAAAGAGGATAGTTTTTTGGGACCTCAGAAATTTTCAAGATCTTATAATAACTCAGTTTTCGATAATCAGACTGAAATCGAAAACTTCCCAATATTTGAAAACCTTCAATTTACTTAACGAAAAGTTGAAAATTAGTCTAAATTGCAATTGATTTGATCAGTGCAAAAAACATTAATAAATTCTTAAGTTAAAGTTTTCATTGCTTAAATTTTTTAACGAAAAATGTAGTTTTCCGGATTTATTAAATTTTCATTGAATTGAGAGCTCGCTCGCTTCTGCTGCCGCTGCGTGCATTCCCACAATTTCTTACTCCGTTAACGCGCTTCTCTAATTGGTTACTTTATTTAATTCATTTCTAATTAACGGTGGGTCTGGTGCAAAAATGTCCAAGGACTTTTCATTTTAGAATTTCATCCCCTATCCATCCTTTCAAAAAACTCCATGACTTGACTCACCCTATATATATATATATATATATATATATATATATTTGTATATACGAGTATATACAGGTAACCATCCATAAATAGAACTCTAAAACTACAAGGCAGCATTATTTAATAAATACTCGTGTTTACGTAATAAATATCGAATCTCACAAACTCACTTAGCTCTAAACTTTATATTCTTACGATCATTTGTTGAAATCAAATCAAAAACAAAGACATAACATAGAGAGTAGTAGATATTTGATGTTGAATAAGGATGAAACTATATTTTATTATTATTCTGTATAGAAATGATTATTTCACTTAATGGTTCATGAAATTGCACCCATTAATTATTTCAGCTAGTTTTCAAAATATTTTGAATTGGAATTTCTAGCACTCGGATATGCCATCTAGCGGTGAAATTTAACAACTAACCAAATAGGTTAAACGCAGACAGCAGAAATACTTCAATCAAAATAATATTAATGTATTTTAATTAATATTGTGATCTTTAAATTAAAAAGTCGATCTAAGTTAACTGTATTTGCTCATGAAATTTCCTGCTCATAAAAGTAAAAGAGTTTGTTACTATGTGTTTGGCTTTCATAGCTAATGTTGTAATGAAAAAACTCGAATTTTTCTATTTTCCACATCCCAAACAAAACTTTGTTAATAGAATCAATAAATTAGGTAATAAAGAAAGTAGGGATATTAACCTAGCTTGAATCCGAGTACGACCATTTGATGGGAAGTGAAATCAAGTGTTAATAAAAGCTTTATATTTTTTTACAAGCTAACACTTAATACGCTATGATATTCAATATGATGTTTTACATATCTTTTCAGATTGATTTTACATTATAAATTTTCGTTTTTCGTAGGTCATTAATTTATTTTAAGAAAATTAATGATAAAATAAATTTTTTAAATAATATTCTGAATTGTATATTAAATGTTACCTTCTAAAAAAACAATATAAAATAATTTTGATTGTCATTTCCACAAAAACTATACTTCTAAAAAATAAATATAAAATTATTTTAATAAATAATTACTAGAAACTACGAAATATACTAGCACACTATAAATAGTGATAAGAAATATGCCAATTTGTATTTTGGCTATTAGTAAATTTAAATAAAAATTGTTTATAAATGAATTAATGTTAGCGCCATCTAAGCAGAATATTTCAAAATTAAATAGCTTTTCGTAACATAGTAATATATATACGTAATATAGTAAATAACTTATAAGAGTATACTTTGTCATGCGTCGGAGCTGCCACGCACATTTTTAGTTTATTTTAAAATAAAAAGAATGCTAAATTTTTGGAAAATTATTTTCGACATATATGTTAGCATAGAAGGTTCGACCTATTTCATTTTTACGTCTAGATACAATTTTGTATGCCACGCCTATTCCCCCAGATCCTAATTGGAGCAGATGAATTGTTACAAAATGTGCGAAACCAGTGGAAAATACTGAAAAATCATTTTCTACATTATAAACTATTAAATGGTAGAGTCTCAAGTTCAGCAGTTTCCGTTATATTTGCAATTTTTTTGTTTGTTTAACAATGTTTCCCTTACTATTGCTCAAAACACGACAACTTAGAAAAACCCATAATTATTCTAAAAGTTTTAATTATTACTAATAATTTTTGTAATGGTTTTTTTATAGCGACTTTGCATGAAAGAGTTTGACAGACATAAAGTATTTTCAGTTAAAGATTTTTGAAAATGTCTATTTTTCACGCCGCTAAAGTTCACGTGGCCCCTAAAATATAACCACTTTGTAAATAAATCAGTAATGATGTTTATACTATGTACATAGATTGTTGTTAGATTTGAAACTCCTTATAGTAGAAATTGAACAAATAAATTGTAGAAACTAACCAATAACAACTGCTGCATTCTATATTGGTATAAACGAAACGGAAATAGAATAAGCTGACGATGCAAAGCACATCAACGCCCAAATAATTGACTTCAATTTGATAAGACAAATTACCATAGCAGCAGCAAACTGACGGAAACAGTGAACGATTTTAGAAATAGTATAGTGAATTTATTTCCATGTTTAAACTTTGTTTTTGAAATATGCAATGTATTAGGATTTTTTCATTTGGAATAATCTTCACTTTACGAAACTTGTTTGGTTTTTGTTTTAAAAATTTAGAATATAATGTGTTCAAAGCTCTGTCCATGTATTGTTTTTCTATCACAGATACACGGTGGATTATCCATATATTAGCCACATTTGCATTACCGGGCAATTAAAACGTTTACATTACCATGGAGTCAATTGGGATAAATTGTAATATTTTCTTTCCCGGAAGCTCTACAGTCAGTTAGTTTATATTCAAGCGACAATAGGAGGAATAAGATGGTTTTAATTCATAAATTGCACTTAAAGAGCCTAAAAATAAATATGCGTGTGTATGTACACTCCCGTTCATTAAAATTGAACCAGTAAGTCACATTCTAAGCATATATATTACTTAAAATATGTATAATATTGCAAAAATTAACACTTGAATGAAATATTCAATTCAATTTTTATGAGCGGGACTGTATGTATGGATATCTATTTGGTGAATTGTTTTGCTCAGGATCCGAATTGCATGAAATTTCTTAGAACTAAAATTTATTTAAATGTACAGTGTCTGCAAGAATCTGCGTATTTTTTGTTTTTTTTTTTTGAAGAAATATTTGAGTTAGGGTTCGTATGTAATGTTTACTCCTGAATATGGGACGGCGACGTCTATCTAGACATATATGTGCAATTCGGGTGTCAACCTTTAATTTTTGGCTCATCCAGCTCAAAATCATATATAATGGTTTCAAAACAACTCGGGAGGTGCCATATTTTAGACCATTTTTGAAAAATAAACCTAATTTTAATTTTAATAGTTAAGGTTTCAAATAGTTTTGTAAATTTTCGCGAATTCCAAACTATAAAGAACCTAAACGTTTCTATTCAAATATATAAATGAAAAACCAGCATAGAAATTCATTTTTTCATCATACAGAAAATAGTTTTAAAATTTTTCCACAAGGATTAATTTTCTGTTATCCATCGTTTTTTCTTTTTGAAGTATAATTATACCAGAATAAATGTCCATCCTGTATGTGTCAATGATGATAAGATAAAAAAATTAAACTGTATCAATTCCTAATGAAAAGTAAACTTAAAAAAAGAAGTTGAAGAGAACTGGGTATCGTACCTTCGTATCATAATCAATGGTCTTCTTTCTCAACTTCTAAAAAAACTTCTAGAAGGTAATTTAACTACAATTACTATTAATTTCGTATTAAGTATTAAATAACAATTTATTGCAAGATATTTAGGAAGAGATTGAATTAATAAAGACAAACATCCAATTTACATATAATTATAAAACTTTAAAGTTTTTATCTATAAGTTAAAATACTAAACCAAGCTACGTCAACACAGAAGAAATGATACAGATTCTGCCTGGGACTGAGTGTGTAAAAACCGAAGAGCAGATTGAGGACCTAGTATATTAACCACAGCACATTTGTTTTAACATTTTGGACATCAAATGCTTGATATGAAAAATCATACAAATCTAGGGATGGGGAATAATATAACCGAAAGGCATCCATACTAACAATGGAAATAAATAGACGCTAGTTTACAAAAAACAATTTGAAAAACATTTGTTTTAAGGTTGTTCCAGCATCAAATCACTTTTCGACAGATTTTGCACTTTTTTCACAGGCTAAAAATAACGTTTTCTAAAAAACCCCGAAGTTTCAGAATTTTTGACCGTTTAGAACGCGAGATAATTAATAAACGAGCAATCATTCTCTCTCATTAGAAGCTCGTAAAACTTTATGCTCGCCCAACTATTATCTGTTGTATTAAAAAAAAAACTCGACAGAATTAAAAAAAAAAAACAGGAGAGTAAAGATAAATATTTCTTAAATAAATTTTTTTTTAAAACTCACGTTTTGTCGTTTTGTTTTCGAAATATAATAATTAAAAATTTTTTTTCTTTAAAAATTACATTAATGGGAATAAAAGCAAACCGGTCATGACCTGATTTTACAAGTCAATGCTGGTTGGAACTACCTATAAATATTATAGACATAATCCCAGAGTTTAAATTTTCCTATATTTTGATGTATTATTAAGCAGTTTTCGCATATCACATTTAAAAATTTAGAAAATTCATTTACGTGTTTGGTAATTCTAAACTATCCAATTTTTTGATAAAATTGGGTAAACCAAACTACGTCAACACAGAAGAAATGATACAGATCATGCCTGGGACTGAGTGTGTAAAAACCGAAGAGCAGATTGAGGACCTAGTATATTAATCACAGCACATTTGTTTTAACATTTTGGACATCAAATGCTTGATATGAAAAATCATACAAATCTAGGGATGGGGAATAATATAACCGAAAGGCAACCATACTAACAATGGAAATAAATAGACGCTAGTTTACAAAAAACAATTTGAAAAACATTTGTTTTAAGGTTGTTCCAGCATCAAATCACTTTTTGACAGATTTTGCACTTTTTTCACAGGCTAAAAATAACGTTTTCTAAAAAAACCCCGAAGTTTCAGAATTTTTGACCGTTTAGAACGCGAGATAATAAACGAGCAATCATTCTCTCTCATTAGAAACTCGTAAAACTTTATGCTCGCCCAACTATTATCTGTTGTATTAAAAAAAAAACTCGACAGAATTAAAAAAAAAAAACAGGAGAGTAAAGAGAAATATTTCTTAAATAAATTTTTTTATAAAACTCACGTTTTGTCGTTTTGTTTTCGAAATATAATAATTTAAAATTTTTTTTCTTTAAAAATTACATTAATGTGAATAAACGCAAACCGGTGATGACCTGATTTTACAAGTCAATGCTGGTTGGAACTACCTATAAATATTATAGTCATAATCCCAGAGTTTAAATTTTCCTATATTTTGATGTATTATTAAGCAGTTTTCGCATATCACATTTAAAAATTTAGAAAATTCATTTACGTGTTTGGTAATTCTAAACTATCCAATTTTTTGATAAAATTGGGTAGTTGGCATGACTAACTCAAAAACCATCATAGATTTTTATTTTTTCTGAGATGTTTTTTATTTTAAGTTTTGATTTTTGGGAAATCAATATTTATAGTAAAATTATAGACAGGATCAAGTCTGTACATGCAATATATTTTCGAAATAATATAGAAATTTGGACCATATAATGATAATAGATGCCAAAAAACCGATAATGCGACGAAACGAACGAATAATCCTCACTCCATACTAAAGCTACTGTGAAAATTTCAAAACCATTTATTATGCCGTTTAAAAGTTAACAAAGTTCAACTAAAAACAACATTACTTTAACAAGCATCGAAAAATTTTCAAATTATATGATTAGAACTCTATTGAAACAATTTTGCACAATTTTATTAACACTCACTAAACGGTTTTTGAGAAAAACATTACAAATAGAAATAAAAAATATGTCTTTGTCACTTATACATCTGTGGAATAGATAGAAAAAGGATATATGTGTTTTTTGATTTAAATTAAACGTACATTCACTGCCAAAAGTTTGACATATTATGTGTTATTTATTATCAAAAGTACTTTTGCCCCAATTGTCTCTCTCTAACATCCTTAAAAAAAGTTTGCAAATTTATGTTTCGCAAAGTAATATATAAACAATCCAAATTCATCATAATGGTTTAGAGGTGCAACCTGCTAATTTCATATAAAGCGCTTGGGACTACTTAAAATGACCAAACTCTAAAAAAGCGATATCTCGAAAACGATTCGAAAAAATCAGAAATCCCTTTGTTTAAAATATGATTCTTTGTAATCGCTCATATGCAGCTCATACCATCGCCGAAAAAAGGTTGTGGTAAAACAATCACCTTCCAAACAAGCTGCACGTACGTCTCTTAATGGCCCCTCTCGATGTTCTAGAACACAAAAATCAATCTACTCGGTTTTCACACACTCAATCCCACCCAGAGCCCAACTCTTAGATACGTAGGTAGTTTTAACTTTGAACTTGGTTCTATGGCTTACTGGTGATTTTGGTTTAATATTTGATAAAACGAATATAACTATATGGTGAAACTGCAATTATCTGAACAAAGACATTATATAAACCGGTGATGCATTTAAATTACTGTTTTAAGTTTTTGGATTTATATATTAAATTACACATCGGGATTTAAAGAAAAATAAGACTATGGCGTATTCTTCGTCTATTTCTTCAAGTTTGAAATGTGAATTTTTAAGGATAGAATTGTTTAACAAAAATAATCACTTATATACTCTTTAATGTATAATATAGAACGTCTTAAAGGATATGTATTTATATAAATATATATATTTATATATATATATATATATATATATATATATATATATTTATATATTTATATATTTATATATTTATATATATATAAATATATATATAAATATGTATATAAATATATATATATATATATATATATATATATATATATATATATATATATTTATATATTTATATATTTATATATATATAAATATATATATAAATATGTATATAAATATATATATATATATATATATATATATATATATATATATATATATATATATATAGATAGATAGATGGATTGTAGAGGCTGCCCTGGGCGGGCTACACTACGTCCATAAGGTCCATTATGATGCCTAAGTAGTGTTTCACAGTAGTGGGCACGAGGCGAGGCGAGGTTTTGGTATCATCTCGCCTCGCCTCGCCCCGAGGCTAGCCAGAATGTTGGCTAGCCTCGCCTCGCCACGGTTGGGTTAGCTATCATCCTCGGTGGAAAAAAAAAATATATATATATATATATATGTATATAAATTTTAGAGACGATGACTTTCGACATCTACTAGGTAGGATCGCTGGACATTTGAAAAAATATTTGCAAAATAATCTATTGCTTCATGTGTTTTTGTAAAAATTGCCTCGGCCGAGACAAATTACTCGCCTCGGCCGAGGCGAGGTTTTTGAGACAATATACCTCGCCTCGCCTCAGTTAGTAAGGAGGATTAAAATTTTGAACCTCGCCTCGCCTCTCCTCGTGCCTCGTAACCGATGGACGAGGCGAGGTGAGGTTATCTCGTAGCCTCGGTGAAACACTACTAAGGATGTGAGGATGTGAGTGGAGTGGAAGGAATTTGTGAGTAGACTAGGAATTGGCAGGTTATGCGGCTGCGGCCGACTATTGGTGGCTCATAGTAGGAACAATTGAAAATGTTATTAAAAAATAGAAAATAATTTTATGGCTCAATCGACGACTTTGATCAGACTCAAATAACGAAAGTTTACGACAGTTTACTTCACAAACTCAAGAATACAGAGTACATAAACATCGTTTTTCATTCTGTATTATAAGTTTTGATTCGACTATGTAACAGTTAAAACTATTTTGGTATAGGTGTTCATAAAATGACCTAATAACTCCATTTCTGTTAATCTGTCCGCTCATCGAAAAAAAACGAGGAAAATTTGTGTGAGTGTGTTCTAAAGCTAATGAGTAGCTTCAAGTTCGTAAATGGTAAAGATTGTCCCGTGCATCACCCCGCCAAAAAATAAAATATACAGTTCATACAATGAGATTTAACTAAGCATATGCAGGGTATTTAGACAATTAACAGTTAATTGTTATTTTCAATTGTTTGTTTCATGATTCTTTTAAAGATGTGCGAGTGCTGATGTATAGTCCATTTATAAAATTCTTCAAAATCTTATATAGTACATTCATAAAAGTCCACAACAATGTTTACTATTTTTTGTTGTAAGTTAAAATTAAAATTTAATTTAGGTCCGTCATACCGGGTCAAAAAAAATCATATTTAAGAAAAAAAAAAGAGATTTCGGGTAATTAACCTACCGCCGACAGAAATAAAATTTACCCGAGATCTCAGTTGTTTTCTTAAATATCTTTTTTTTTAGACCCGAATTTTATTGGATCAATCTATTTATTAATATTATTTTTTTCTATTGCGTAGTTTTTTTTTATTCGTCTTATTTTATTCCAAGTGAAAATTATCAAAATATGTGTCAAAATATGGGTTTCTCCATAAGAGCAATGCATTAAAACTCGAACTTAAACATTAAATAATTAATTCAAGACCCTCGTAGTTCCCCTGAAACTTTTATAATTGATTTATATGCACTTCAACTTCTAGTAAAAAAAAAATCAAGCCTTAATCATTTTTAAGCTTCAGTGCTCGTACATCCTTAATGAATATACTTAGTATATCCCACCATCATTTTTATAACATCTTGTACAATACTTATAAAATTATAAATTAGTCAGTTTAGTTAATCATATTATGAACATTATTATTGTTATTATGATTATGATTATGATTATGATGATGATTATTATTATGATAATATATGTAAAATGTCATTTTAGTAAACATTTAGTTAAGAATAAATTAACAATGATAATATTTTCAGAATGTCATCTCATAACAACAAATTATAATTTTCTTCATTATTATATTATTATTATATGTATGTACGGTTGTTGTTGTTGAAGAGAAAATTTACATGAACTCTGTATGACTAACTTAGCTAGTAGCTACCGTAGCATGACAAACTGGTATAACCCTAAATTATGTCACTTATATACTACTCACTGACTGACTGACTGTGTTATGTTGCTATAACCATATTATATAATACCTCAGCTCTATTTGAATGGATACAGTATGTGTCAGGGTAACAATACCAGAAAAAAATGTCTGTAGCTGAGATTCAAATGTCCATTATGCTAGCAGAGCAACCTGAGCAGATCACAATTAGAATTGTCTCATAATTAGACGCTAATTAAATGCTCTAATAAAAATTAAATGCTCTTTGTTATATTCATGTTAAGCTAGCAGAGCAATATTTAAAAAATCAATTAATTATACTGTATTTAATATATTAAGCTAATTAAATGCTCTAATTGAAAATTAAATGCTCTTTGTTGTACTGTGTAATCGCATGCTCTGCTAACTTAACCAGCAGAGTAATATTAAAAAAATCAATTAAATATTTTGTACTTAATATCAAAATAATTAAGCTCGTCTCTCGAAAACAAACAATATAGACTACGGACAGGTCTCTAGTTTTCGAAGGCACCAAATAGGAAGTACCTAGACCAGTCGCACCTAGCCTCTTTTTTTATACCCGGTATATGTAAATATACAAGATATACTAATTTTAGTCCCGACTTTGTAACGCTTGAAAATATTGATCGCAGACATGAATGCTTTGCATAGGTGTTCATAAAACGGCCTAATTCGCCTATTTCCGCATGTCCGTCTGTCCGTCCGTCTGTGAACACGATATCTCCAAAACGAAAAGAGATAACGAGCTAAAATTTTGTATTTAAGTTCTAGAGCAAAAAAATAAGGTCAAGTTCGTGAATGGGCAAAATCGGATCATGTCTGGGAAAAATGGACGAAACTGCCCATCTTTGAAACCATAAAAGATAGAACAATAATGTAGAGACAAAAAATGTTCCTTTCTTAAAAATAAACAACTTTTGTAATAAACTTGTTTACATAAATTCAGAATATACCGGGTATTTAAGCAATTAACTCAGTTAATTGTTATTTTCACTTGTTTCACTGTGACGTTCGGTATAATCTTTTAACTATTATATACATTTTAAATATGTCTCATATTACAATAGAATGTTTATGGATATATTTTAGATGTTATGGCTGAATTGGGTAGTAAATATAGAAGTACTACACATTATATTTATAAATATTGTACATTATAAAAATTTATCTATATAAAATGAAAATGTTGAAAATATGTATTATAGAACAACATATAATACATTATATTTTAATGCTTTCTTAAATTGTTAAATTTATTGTTATTTTTATTTAACATGTTATTAATTCTGTAATAATTGTTTAAATTATAATTCATATTATATGATATATAATATATATATATACAATATATAATTATCATTTTATGTAACGTAATATAATGGTAATTTTTATGTAATTAAGTCTATAAAACTATCATATTATGTTTATTTTTTTAAATTTATATTTAATTTAGGTGCGACTTGTATTTAGTATTCAGACATAATAATCAGAAAAATCATAACTAATTTGTAAACCACAGGACGAGGAGATTCTACAAATAAATAAATACAAATATATTGGGAACTCTAGTACTTGAATATGCTCTTTGGTGGTCAAATTATAAACTACAGCCGATTCCTGCCCCAACCCCCTTCATATACCCTCCAGCCTACAAGTTTCGTGGTTGCACTCAGGTGAACAACTTAAAAACTACTGCTAGTGGGTTGAAATATTAAGCTCCGCTAACTGCCATAGTAGTGATTGCAGTATCTTTTTCAGATTTTTATACCGGGTGTACGTAAATATACAACGGTATAATCAGTTTAATCCCAACTTTGCAACGCTTTAAAATATTGATCGCAGGCATAAATGCATGGCATAGATGTTCATTAAATTGCCTAATTTGGCCATTTCCGCATGTTCGTCAGTCTGTCCGTGGACACCATTACTCAAAAACAAAAAGAGTTAACAGCTGATATTTTGTGTGTGTGTCTGTGTTCTAGAGCTTAAAAGTAAGGTTAAAGTTCGTGCATGGGAAAAATCGGTCCATGTTTAGGCAAAATGGGCAAAACTGCCCATCTTTGAAACCATAAAAAATAGAACAAAAAGATAAGAACAAAAAATGTTCCTTTTTTACTAATTAACAACTTTTGTAATAACATTTTTTTTGGATAAATTCAGGATACACCGGGTATTTAAACAGTTAACTCAATTACTTGTTATTTCCACTTGTTTATTTTAAAATAAATATGTTTTTATATTAAAGTTGATCTAAGAATTAACTCATTCACCAGGTATCGAACCTTGGATCTCTGGCTTTCATGCCCAGTTTGCCTGCCGTTACACCACGGATGATATTGAGTTCACATATTATTATTTGTGTATACGTCACAATACTATTGGTCCGGGAGACAAAAGGGTTTTTTCAGGATATCGAAATTTTCTGGATCCGTTAAACATGACGATTTTACCGTTCATCCAAAGTTTACGAGCGTCAAGTTATTTTTAAGTTTAATTGCAAGAGAAGAACGAGAAAATAATAAAATATATTACTCCTACAAATTCAATGGAATGGACTTCGAGTCTCCCATTCTCAATGTTCAACGGCTTCCAGAAAATTTCGATACCATTTTCCAAAGTTTTATAATTAAAAAAGTTGGGCTTGTCAAAACGAATCTACTTACAAAGTGCCAGCTTGATGCTCATCATTTTGAAAAAACCGTTTGGTCTCCCGGACTATATACCAATGTCAATTTCTATTAAGGTTAAGAAGACATAAGTATGAAAAATAAGTAGACATAAGTAAAGAACAAGCGTACCTAGACTATATAGATTAACATGAATTAATCTATATTATTAACATTGGATTTTCTATTTATATGTTCAACAAACTAAATGAAGAGGTCATAGCCACTTTATCCTCTTGTTCCGCGCCGGTTTAGTTCAACTGTACAAGTTGAAACTCGTTGAAAGATGAACGGGAAAATTATACACGTTTCTTAGTTTGGAAATTCGCGGCTATTTACATTTGAAAAAATTAGATGTTACCGATGGGAAATCCCAACGGGTACACGACTAGCTAGTTGTTAATAAAGTTTTCACTTTTCCTATTAGAAACGAATTCACATAAGCTCTTATAATATTCGAAATCTACAAAGTCATAAAACATTATGAAATATTATGATCGGATAAATTTTGAATATTTGTAGTGAATTTCATGAAAATTCTTTGAATAAAATTGCCACAAAAGAGAGCGGAATAAAAGAAAACCCTTCTCCAATTAATGAAAGGAACGAAAAAAAAAGCTATAATTAACAACTTTAAAGCACACCATTATTAACGTTTAAATTAAATGATTAGCAAAAAGTTCAAGATATTCAAATGCAAATAATACTTCAATTAGATTAAACATAACTGGTGTTGTGTTTAAGTAAACATATTATTAATTACACTCAAACATGTGATTAAAATGTATTTATATGTGTACAGGGTGATTTAAATCTTTCGGTCAATGAATGTTCATCAAAACTTGGTTTGGACTAGTTAAGAAATAAACATATTGATAGTTTTGGAATCTTGAAAAAATGATAAACAGAGGAGTGGATGAAGAAGTTCTTATTTGTCAATTTTTCGATTATATCTCGAAAACAGTTTTCGAAGGTCTTACTCTAGCTAGACACATGATATTCCAATTAGCAATGGTACACAATTTAAACCTACTAATTTTAGGTCAAGTTTCGTTTATAAAAGGAACAAGTGAAAATAACAATTTTTGTTTTTACGGTTTCAAAGATAAACAGTTTTTTCCAGTTTTTACTTTTAAGCACTGGAACACACATACGAAATTTCAGCTCGCTAGCTCTTTTCGTTTTTGAATTGTCGTGTTAACGAATGGACGGACGTACGGACAAGTTTGCGAAAATGAACTATAACGGTCATTTTATGAACACCTATACCAAAAATTTGTTTCAGTAATAAATATTTTCAACCGTTCCAAAGTCGGAACTAAACTTAATATACCCTGTTATCACATATACCGGGTATAAAAATAACATTTACACATAAACATATTTATTTAACGCCTACAAAGATTTGTTAAATCTGCAAGTCCTACATTTGTTTTGCTTCAAACATGAAAATATGAAATACAAATACACACGTAATATAGATTGCCACCTACCCCATTTTAAACCCACTACCCCACTCCAAATAATCTTGATTGAGTGGATTTAAAAAGGTGTTTTTCTTTTTTGTTCTGTTTGTAAAAAGAATCATAATATTACCTGGTAGATAGAATGTGCGTGTATTTCAGCCGTTGAAAAATATGTCCGCGTGTATATAGGCAGTAACTCATGCTAACATAACATAGATCGACTTTAATTGTGTGTATTAGAGTACAATATATACCATGTGGTATATAATAATATATAAATTGAATATACAGCTTGTATTTTTAACCCGACTTCAAAAAGGAGGATGGTTCTCAATTCGTCTGTATTTTATTTTTTTTTAATTTTATAAAATACACCCAATCTAGAAACAATGTATAGTGTATCAATCGCTCTCTATATGCAGTGTACTATGATTTGGTGTCTTTGTTACATATACATGAAGACACACTCACACGACGGAGGACGGACAATAACCTCGACACTGGCGATCATGATAAGTTGACACTGGCAGTTAGAGAATGATAAGTTTATATAGTTATAATACTATAGTTATATGTTCTACAATACTGATTTTAATGCAGTTTAAGTGTAAAAAAGACAACATATCATCATAGTACACTGCATATAGACAGCGATAGATACACTATACATTGCTTCCAGATTATGTGTATTTCAAAACACCAGCTGTATATTATATATATATATATATATATATATATATATATATATATATATATATATATATATATATATATATATATATATATATATATACATATATATAGGTATGATTGTATTCTATACCGATCATTGAAATGGTGAAGAAAGGGGAAGCACTATCACGATAATAAATGAATTGTATAAATAAATGATCCAGTTCTTGTTGATAGTTTCTTTGTAAAAGAATGGAAAATGATTGTATGCACAAATAGACAACAGTCCCACAACATACTGTGTGTAAATCATGGATTTGGGCACATTATTATATCTAGAACGTTCTTATGCTAATTCCCGATCAAAAATTTTGAATATGCAGTATTTCGAAAATTCGCGTTATCGCCGAAGAAACTTTCCTCTGCTACAACTGGTGGGCCATAATTTTGGTTATATTTTAAATGAGCTACAATAAAGCTTATATGAAAGTAGTGGTTCGATTCCCATGAAGTTACTACGGGTCTTCTATGTTTCAATCTATCTTAGTCTTTTAATTTTAGCATCCAGAACCGTATTATTTGTTTTAAACCCATTCGTAAAGTATTTCTTCGTTTAGGTGGAAATTTGGTATTGGTTAGACAAGTTAAAGTTAAATAAAAATATTCAATCATTGAGATGATTATTTATCACTGGATAGTTTTTGTGAACACTATATCCAAAAACAATATAACTACCTTTATTTTCACACGGATATTGTTGTATAAAAAATACAATTCACATACAAAAAAAAAACTTTTTCATTACCTATATCGTTATTGTAAAAATAATTTGTATTTTCTCTTTTTTTCGTATATTTTGTATATTTTTGCTGTTGCATGAAGGGGAAAAATGATTTATTGTTTACTTAAACTGAAACTTTTTTTCATAAATGAGATTCCTTTTATGAACAAATTTCTATATAATCTGTATACTTGACGTAAAAAGTCGCGCCATCATTTCATAATTGTATGTTTAATATGGACACGTTTGAGGGCCACGCTCATGTATTAAAATTGTATAATTGATTTGAGCCTCATGTATTAAAATTGTATAATTGATTTGTGCCTCATGTATTCGGTTATCGAAAAAAAGTTGTTCATTAAAACTAAACAAACAAATTTTGTTCGAAACATTTTTCCAAAAACCGAAAAAATAAGGCCCAAAACAATCAGAAAAATTTTAAAATGATAGCGCGACTTTGCCGTATGAGCATAAGAATGGTACATAAATTATATCATTGATTTCTCGATATTATTGAAATCCCTGGATTTTCGTGGAAGCAATTAACAATTTTATTATGAACTAAGAAAATTATATGTTTATTTTGTTAGGAAAGTATAAATATATATATATTATATATATATATATATATATATATATATATATGTATATATATATATATATATATATATATATATATATATATATATATATTAGCGGTCCCGACAGACGTTGTCCTGTACACACGCAGCACAACGTAATTTTAAAATTTTTTTAAATAGTGGAGAAAATAGGAAAACAACACTGAATAATGAAAATTTTAAATTGTTTTACTTTTCCGTTGCACAATAAAAAAGAAAGGAAAAATCAATTTATCTATGGGAAAAATCAATTTATACTTGTACTTGTATAAAACTGAATCGTCACATGGTGGAATGTAATAAAACTTCATAGTAAAGTAATTTTTCTAAATTTCTAGGAATAGTATTCAAACAATACAATTGTGCATTCCCTCAGGACGTTTCAAAACAGGAAATCATATACTTTAATCACAATATTATACCCATAGTCGTAACATTGCAGTTTCTTTTAAATTTTTGTGTCATAAAGTATAAAATTAACCAGTATAAAACTAAATTTAACTCTTTCAACATTCGGAGGTTCAGGTCTCAATATCTGATGGATGAGTTAATTTTGACATTAATAATAATAAATAAAATTTAATGAGATGTTAGTCTATATAGTATACGTTTGTTCTTTCATGCTTATGCCTTCGTAACCGTAATGGAAATAATAATGTGATCATTTTTTTGTAGAAACTTTTCTTCTATTATGGTTTTACAGAACGAGATATACACAGATTTGCCTATTCACAAACTTGAAGTTAATAGTTTTAGAACTGTTTATAATCCCCTTTAGAGTATTCTAGATATTTAAATTAATTCTCACATTATATAACTCTTCCACGATTTCTATTTAAAAAGGAGATTTCGATTAACAATGGACCAGGATATATATTTATATAAGAATACACGTATCCTATTGTATATTTCATATTTCTTCTTTCATTGAAAAAGCTATACATTGATAAGGCCAAAACAAAGTAAAAGCAATGGGTATGGGTAAAATATATTTTCCAACTACAGTCTATAACAAAAGTTCATTTATACCAATCGTTTTCAAAATTTACACTCGTGGGGTAATTTTTGGTGTCTAAATTTTCAAATTCGTTGGAAAGGTGTTAAAAAAGACAAAAATTGGCATCCAAATAGAAGACGAACAATATTGTAAAGGCAGTACAAAATCCTTCAGAGCTAGATACATACGTAAGCATTTACATTCAGAAATTCAAAGAAATATTATGAATTTAGACAATGGACCGATTCCAAATTCAGATTTAATCAAAATTTTACGGAAAAATTAATCGACAGTATGTCCGTCTCTCTCTTTCTAAAGATGTCGAAATATAAAAACCCATTTACTGCGCAACGCCAACTTAGCACCAAGTGCGAGCTTAAAATAGAGTTAAACGTCGGTCAAACGTATAAAAGCAAGACAAAACCCAGAAACCTCGTGAAACTGTCACCAAATTAGCAACGAATAACATATCCCGAGACAATATAAGAGTCATTTTAATAAGTGTGATGTTAACAAGTGTAAATTTGAATGAAAGAAATTTTAACAAATGTAATTTCAAAAAAATTTATTATATTTTAATTTATTTTGTTGTCTATTGATTTCGATTTTCTATCTATTTCTAATTGTCAAAGATTAAATTACGACTAGCTAATTTACCCTGATGATGACTCCTTTGTAGTCGAAATACGTATTTATAATACAAAACCGATCTAGGTATTGGGGCCAATTTGAAATTGGCATCCAAGGGTGGCTGTCAGATCTGGACCGCTTTTATTCGTGGCTTCATTCAGAAAGGTCTATTGAAGTGGTAGATCTTTGATCATTTATCGGTTTCTCAAACAAGACTGGGAATTAAATGTCGAGATCACTAGCAGGTAGATCCAGAAATAAAAAGTTTCGTTTGTACACCAAATCAATTGATGGAAGACAGATATTTGAGTTTTAATAACTCCTTTAATACCACCTTTTTCGGGAAGTTAATTAACACGCTTTTATATGCTTGATCTGTATGTGAGCATATTTTGCCATCCGCTTTTCAGACAAATCTAACTTTCATATTGAATTGAATATTTGTAAATTATCGCAACCCAACAATTGGATATCATCTAGATGAAGACTGAAATAATCTAAATATATTCAATGAAATAGAAATTAGAATCTTGGTGGAAGCATGGGTGACTATCGGAAATCAAATTAAACTATTACTCTAAAAACGTTAATATTAAAAAAAAAACTATACATGCTTATATGCTTTTATTTTGTAAACAACGCACTGAACAGCAAAAAAATGGGAAAAGTTGTAAGAGCGCGATGTCCTTTATATGTAAATTAAACAAGCACAGGCTGAAGATTATTTTCATATCAATGTTTTGATATGAAAAATTGTACAATAATTGGCTGGATACTGAACCCAAGAGCTCTGGAAACCGAGACCATTGCTTGGGCAACTGAACAACCTAGATGTAATGGTAAAACGTGTTGAAATCTTTCGCTTTTACAATTGTTTTTGATTTACTGTTAGCCATTTATTAAAGCATGTATTTTAGACTTGTTGAGAATATAATTTTTTTAGAAGAAATAACCACATATTTTGATCAGGTCTCTTAAAAGAGTTTGGAAAAATTAACTAGCATTCTTGACTTTAACCTAATTAAAGAGAACTTTTGTGACGAACTGTACACATAAATATATATGATTTTATATATTATAATACAATATATGTAATAAACAGATTCTTATGATCTCATAAACAGTATAGTTTTATACATCTCATGTAGTTATTCTCCGTTGTACGTAGTGGCTCCTATATACCAAGGCATCTCATATTTGATATAAATATCTGTTATTACCCATCTAAAGTCTTGGCAATCTATATACAGGTGATTTGGAAAACAAATTGATGTAAAATGATCAAATAGTAGTCATTTCCAATCATTGTATTAAGCTTAAAATAGTTTCAACTTTAGTCTCAGTTTAGACAATGAAAACATAGAAAACGTTAATAACTTGACGTACATCGGGAAACTAGTCTTCTTTGAAAATAAGAACATTGAATTAAAAAAAAAGTATAATGAGAGCCTGGAGAAAATTCGATCTTTGAAATAAATTAGATCTTTGAAATAAAGTATAAATGCATATTGAATCTCAAACATCAACCATTGACAGACCATTTCAAACTAGCTGGCGATTTCAAACTACAAATTATTTCGAACATGCCAAAGAAGTGTCGAAATATCGATGCTTAATTACAAACTGATCAATACTGAATTAAGTCCAACATTGCTAAATCAATAATCAAGGTCGAAGATGAGATTGTTAGTATTAAAAATTGAAGTGAACAGTTCAAAATTAATAGATGTATAATTAATAATTCCTTCTATATTTTGATTTATTGTGTACTGTCCCAACTACCTTAACTTTAATTTTTTATATTTTACTTAATTGAAATGTTAACGAGAATTTTGATTGAAAATTCTGTCAACGCATTTTTTTTTATAATTAAAAATAATCAGACATTTTAGATAGTTTGTTATTAATTATCTTGGGTTTTAAAGGGTCACTAAAGTTATTCTCTGCCTACAGGCAAAAACTGAAAAATGTCTATCGAAAAGTGATTTGATCAAACTCTAAAAACCAGAGGGACAGTGAAATACAACTCTTACATTTTCTGTGAACTTAAATTTTAGTTTAACCTCAACTGAGAAATGAAAAACATGGAAAACAAGAAAACCCTCTACCCTCTAGAAAACAAAAATTTTTGAATGTGGATAAATTTGTACATAAAGTAAAAATAGTGTGTGTATATCTATCCTCCTTCTTTTGTGTTCTAAAGTTATGTACAAAATTTATTATATTGGATACGTGCAAACATATATACAGGGTGGATTACCAAAAAAGAATTCCGCATTCCTTTACAGATTTTTATTAGCTTGACCTGTATCAACTATGTAAGAAACTGCTGCAACTCAATTTTGAGCCACTTCTAATTATCGCAGTAGAAGAAAGTAGTACTCGTTTTTCAAAATTTTTTTATTAGTTGTTTACCTTATTAATTTGGTTTTTGGAAAAAGGCTTCGAATAAATGTTGCTAGTTTTTACTTTTAACGAATAAATAAGGTAAAAAAAATATAAAACTTTAAAAAAATTAGCACTGTTTTTCTTTAAAATCATAATGGAATTCGAAACAATGCCACAAAATAGAAAACAGAAATTTGGTGGACGCGTAGGGCGTAACTGTTTCCATAGCCCAAATTTTCTCAGCCGTATATCTTGGGAGCTATCAGTCCTATGTGACTTTGTATAAGACATTTTTTTTATAGAATTAGTATAATTGTGTAGAATTATAGAAAAAAAAATTTAATAATGACCTCTGGTAACGTAAATAAAACTAATAGTTTTACGAGATGTTTAAAAAAAACTTATTTTCGCGACTTTTTACCTATAATAAACCCTTTTATAAGCGCGATTTCGTTATGGCCTTTTGCCATGTTTTCGTAGTGCATAAACGAAGATAATTTTGTTGAAAAATCTCCACTTGCACTCTTTAAGAATCAAGCTAAATTTGTTGTTCTATTTCACTGGGATATTTAAGTAAACACCATAACATTAGAATCATTTGTGCCATTTTTACAATTGCATACCAATTTTGGTGAGCCAACCTGTACGTGTAAAAGAAAGGTAATATAAGTATTATATAATGAAACAATAAATAAAGAAAGACAAAAGATATTATTATTACATAAATATTGAGTGTGTATGAATATTTTATTGGGATATATTTTTTGGATATTAAATAGCCATGTTTTTTTTATTTTTTGTGTATGTAATATATATTTATGCCCACATACAGAGGAAATAGAGGAATACATTTTTGGTGTTATTTTATTAAAACTGTATAAATAGCACATAAAAAGTATTTCTTTTTTAAGACGTTGTAGATATTTTTAGTACTTTTTAACACGTATGCGTATTTTATTTGTTTTCAATAGAAAATTCAAAATTTTTATAAATTTTTATTGTTAATGAGTTGTTAGTAAATTTAAATACACTTAAAAATACGCCGTATCGTATCAAATAGTGACATGTAAAAAGTATTAGGTTTTTATGTTAAGATCGCAGCGCCGACATGACAAAACTAGAAATCGTTTACAGTTGTAAACAAGAAAACTTTAATGTGCTGTGTAATTGAGTTATTTTTAGACTTTTCAGTTAAAATTTCAAGCAGTTATTAATCTCTTTTTATTTAATATTTATATTTCTGGTTTAATATCATTAGTTAAAATAATTTCCTAAAATATTATAAATGTCTTCCAAAATATAGAAACATTTTGGAAATGTATGGAAACTAATATCATAATTTATGCTTTTTAAAGATTTACAGTTGGATACATTACAATTTGCATACATTTCAAAATAAAATAAACTATTTTTATAATGAAAAATGAACTTCAATTTATATACAAGTAAATGTTTTATTTGTTTGTTTACATTCACCAATGGTTCTATTTTAACGCTAGAAAGAGTCCCTCTTAGTTAGAACTTCCAATACCTAGGTTTTCGTTTGATATCGCAAGACATAGGAAACTAATATTTTGTTTTATTTCTGTTTGAGGGTACTCATACAAATGTTTATTTTCTATGTACAAAACTCATCAAAACACGTATAGTCAGTGACCAAAAGTAGTGTATAAAATGTAAATGTTTGTAGTCTATTTGTTTTTTAATTCGTTTTGATATTGCATTAGTCATGCAAAACATTTATAAATCGAATTTTAAAATAAACAAAAAACGTGAGTGGATTGAACTTGTAGCGGTATAGCATTTTCATTAAATTATTATTATAATTTTATTTATCATTTTTATCTGTTGCTTAACAACTATAACTTCTCTCTATTATCACGGTTGCTTTGAATGTTAACAACTTTGATAATTTACATATAAATATATATAATATGTCATAATTCAATTTAATAAAGATCAATTATATCTTTAACACTTATTTATTATTTATTTAAATAATAATTATTCATTTTATCAATCAATTATCTCTACAATTTGACTCCCGAGAAAAAATAAGTGAAAAGGGTGGTAAATTAACATATTTTTAAAGAAAAAATTTCCAAAATCTTCCAACAGATGACTATTGGATGATTGGTTTAGATGAATTATTATTTAATATTGTAATTCTTACAAAATATAGCATACCACCCACCAAATTTAACAGATAAGTCTTTCATTTCTGTTATAATACTTATTTTTGCTTTACGCTTATAACTATTTCGATTTCTAAAAAAATATTTTATTTCGCGACCCAAAAATGACAAAAAAACCCATAAATGACAAAATTGTAATATTTTTGACAGATTAAATAAATTTCTCGAAAATAAATTTACAGTGAAGATGGGGATGTTTAAATAATGTAAAATGAAAATGTTATTTTTTAACATTATTTTTGTTTTATTAATTTTTATTTAAACATAAAAGAAAATTTTGTCGAAAAGAACGTGATGAGTTATTTTGATAAAAAAATTATTTTAATTACAAACTAGTATTTTTATGGTTTTTGTTGTAGATATCTGTTTTATCTACCCTATTCATCACATACATAAACCCAACTCAAATAAATAAATATTAATGTTATGATGTATAAAAGCCTATAAAAATAATTATCATAAAAATGTTTTTTTATTAGTTAGTTTTGAGCTACTAAAATTATGATAATTACTACTGTAATAATAAAAATGAAAAAAAATAAACATATGAAAAAACTTTGGGATTCAATTTCAAAAATTTGATGTAGCTTACATGATATGGCTTTCTTTATATATGTAGAATATACAGGTAGGTGGGAGGTTATGGGTTCGAATCCCGACACCGGCAGTTTGTCAATTAAAAAAATTAATGCGGTTGATTAAGTTAACTGTCGGCGTATGGACAAGAACGAAGTAACCGGCTATACTTGTGACGGTTTTGTGGAGTTTTCCTTCACGACCTCCAGATGAATATCGGGATAGTTCCTATCAAAGTCGGCTGCAGCCGCACACCTACCAATTTCCTAGCCTGCATACGAATTCCTAATCCTCCAGTCACATCATAAAAATGTAAAGTAAAAATTAATAAAGTTTGAAAAATAATGATGTGGGCGGCCTCTGTTATAGACCGTCGTGTCTCAAAAAAAGAGGTTAAACCCCATTATTATTATTATTATTATATTTTCATATATATATATATATATATATATATATATATATAAAATCATTTTATATATATATATATAAAATAAAAAGTAAGAAGCGTTTGCGAGAAATTCTCACAAAACTTAATAACATAGAAACAAACGGTCATTGATGATATATAGTTGTTTCAGCTAAAACATGGGAGTTGCGTGAGATTAAACATATATATATATATATATATATATATATATATAGTGTTCTGAAATTCATTCAAGAAAATTATACCACGGTGTAGAGCTAGAAAGAAACAAACAAAAAAGTTTCATAAAGTTTTTCGATTTGACGCTTAGTTTTTGAGAAATAATTAATTAAACATTAACCATTCAACCATTTTGTGGTTGTCGCTACACTTATTGAGGGTGGCCACCCTACTCTACTACTGTGGCCTCAGCTCCTTACCCTGTGATTGGTGGAGCAGTGTAGCGGAACCCAAAAATGCAAATGTGATTAGTTGAATATATTGTTAATGTTTAATTAATTATATTTCAAAAACTAACTAAACTTTTTTGTTTGTTTTTTCAGCTCTACACCAAGGTATAGTTTTCTTGAATGTATTTCAAAACAACCTGTATATACATATATATAGTTTTATTAAGATAACAGATAATTAAGATCGTAAACAGGTGATGAATGTTACCCACCGTGATCACTGGGAAAATATACCGCAGCAAAAGCTGGGGAAAATACTGTTTCAGAATGCATCAAAGAGGCTCTGCTTCGATGTACTGAACCTGAACAGGATACAACTGTGGAAGCTTACCGGATTCATCACTGGGAATTATCACCTGCGAAAGCATCTGCACACAATATGACCCCATAACGGATCCATTATGTGTAGATTGTGCGGCGAGGAGGAGGCAACATCAAGCCACATCATCTTTAACTCCGAATCTCACAGTTCCAGCAGATAAAAGATATTCGGTGCATCTCACCCCGAATATATGAACCTCCAAGATAACCTGATCAGCAAGCTCTTGGCTATTGCGAAAATATTGGAGAAGCGAATCTCGTCAGACGAAAGTAGAAGGGGGAGCACAATGGGCCATAAGGTCGAAGTGCCAAACTTTTTTACCCCTTTTTTTATACCCCAAGATTTTTCTATCTATCTATCTATTTAAGATCTATTTTCAAAAGAGAAGATTTATTCAAATAAAATTCGTTGACACATAAATAGCTAGCTCCTGCATAACGAGTTTTTTTAACATTGATTTCAAATTTTTTATAGAATGTATAATATAATACGCAAATTGTATAATATAACACATTTTTATTATTATTATAATTTGTTAAAATAGTTATTAATATACACGGTAAATAAAAATTTATTATCATAATGATATAATTTTGTGTATTTTGTTGAAATAATATTTTTAAAAAAAGATACATAAATGTAACAATAGCAAATTTTTTATCAAAAAAGTATGATCTACCACAGAAAACATTTTTATGTGTAAAAAATGTTAAAAAGATGTTTCGTAAAGGTTTTATTAAATAATGATTTTTTTTTGTAAACTAGCGTCTGTTTATTCATTATTAGTATGTTAATATGATTTCTCGCTATCTTGATGTTAATGTATTATTGATTTATTTGTTTACTATTATATAAAATGTTTATTCATTTACCAAACATTTTTAACGGAGATAAAATGCCGCAAATAGACAAAAAAGGCTAGAATACCCTTCTTTTTGCGACGGGGCTTAAAAATTATTTTATTTCTAAAGTTTGAACAAATTTAATCAATGGAAAAATTTCTGTTATTATTTATCCTTTAATATTCTGCTATTTAAAAAAAATTTACTGGTTTACTGGTTTACTGGAATAGAGTACGCGCTAGTTTGTTTATGGATAGCTTAAAATTAACATAGAAAAATTTTTTTTTTAAATATTTTATTTATAATGTTTTTGAAACAACTAATATAACCTAGATCATTGTACTATAAATCTATCATCCGGTTATTGCCCAATTTCCGTGAACATAATAATTTACATAATTTTAAAATAATCTTCTATAATAAACTCTCAACAATAATATTAGGCACATAATTAGGTAGGAAATACATGCTCGAATACAAGAAAATAATATCCTATAAATTTTTTTTTACAGGGAGTGAATTATAAAAGATGGATAAATCGAACATACTTGGAGAGTATTTGCAAAAAAATCCCAATAATCTTAGCAGACTCGTTAGCGCTGTCATTCTCTTGTTATAACAGAAGGTAATAAAATTTAATGATCGGAGTAGAATTGATAATCTTATTTAGCAAATACAAATAGCTCACAGTACAAAAACTACCGCTTTTTATACTATACCAAAATATTATAAACGGATCTACCCGAAAGCCGAAACTTTCATTTTTTATATTTTTACAGGCAAACAACCTGAGCGCATCTGCCTATCATTGAAGCACGACTATTGCAGGATCTGTCACAATGAGGAGGAAGAGGAAACGATGACCCATTTTCTCTGTGAGTGTTCAGCTATAGATAGGAGAGGATTGGCAAACTTTGGGTCAGACATCACAATGGGCCTTATGGCCTAAACGCGTACCACACAGCCACCGTAACCTAACGTACCCTAGGTTTTATGTAGAATATACCAGGATATCTTGTTGGTATATTTCAACAAGACCTGCACACATTTGGCACAGTTTTAGCTTAATCAAATAACAAGAAATGAGTTGAAGCGGTGTCTCTTCATCATAAATTATTATTTTAATTTTGTTCTTCATTTTTTATTATAACAAACATTTACCTTAAAAATTGATAAATTTTGATATTTATCATTCTGTTCAACAATCTACTCGAGAGTTGAAAAATAGAATGATCAACGCAAAATTTTTCTTTACCAGACAGTTCACCAACAAAAATGTATTTTCACCAAAAGATTTGGATTCATCAAAAAAAGTTTTTATACGGGAGGATCATGTCAAACCTCCACTATCTTGTAATTATAGAGGTCCTTTCTCTGTTATCAAAAGATTTCCTAAATTTTTTGTTATTGATGTCAATAACAAACCTACCTCTATTTCAATTGATAGGCTAAAACCTGCATACTTTTTTCAATGTTAATCTTTTCTTAATTTATTTTGTTTTTAAATATAAGATGTACATCAACTATTAAAGTTTTTTTGCGTGAACAAGGTAGTTTTATGTTACAACCTTCGTCTAGTCGTTTTCCTTTATTAGATGATGGGGGGAAGTATGTAGCGGTGTCTCTTCATCATTAAATTATTATTATAATTTTGTTCTTCATTTTTTATTGGTTGCATTTCAACTATAACTTCCCTCTATTATCACGGTTGCTGTGAATGTTAACAACCTTGGTAATTTACATATAAAAATAATACCATTTCATAAATCAAATTAATAAAGATCAATTATATCTTTTTCATCTATTTATTATTTATTTAAATAATAATTATTTATTATAACAAACATTTACCTTACAGAGTTAAATATTAAAATCTTGTGATATTAACATCCCAATTGTCACTCTGTATACTAAAACTGCTAACCTAATTGAGAAATAAAAAAACACGCTGCTAATCAGCAAATATGATCAAAATAAATAATAATAAACACTCTTAAACAAGCAATTTTATAGCAAAAGGATTTTATACGTGTCGTGTTACATATAATTTTTTGTGTTTTGTTTTGAATCTTTCATGATAAACATGTTTAACCCCAATATTACCGACTACTTAAAGGTATACATTTTAGCCAACCCTTTTTCTTCAAATATAATAATAATATAATGTAACTGTACACCACCACCTCAATTACCTAAAAACTAAACTACCTCACACACATAACCTTATGCTGGGAATATAATAATAATAGCTTGATTACTTTATTTTGTGAAGGAACATTTTCGTGACTCTAAGCCATGTGTACACAAACATTATTAGCTTTATAATATTATAGAAACAACAGAAAATTAGTCTTAAAATTGGTAGTGTTTAACTATTTATGTTTAGATTTAGAAAAAATGTATGATAAAAATAAAATTGTAGGAAGTTATTGGAAAATAATTTTTATGAATAAAAATAGTTTTTGTTCGCAACTTCATCCGTGTGGATTTCGGTTATAAAACATTGGTTAATTTTAAACGTGCATACCTTTAAGTAGTCGGTAATATTGGGGCTAAACAGATTATACTCCATCTATCAACAACTTATATATATATTTATATATATATATATATATATATATATATATATATATATATATATATATATATATTTTAAATTTTTTTCTATCTATTTCTAATTGTCAAAGAGTAAATTACGACTAGCTAATTTATACTGATGATTACTACGTAGTAGTCGAAATACGTATTTGTAATACAAAAAGTGATCTAGGTATTTGGGCGAATTTGAAATTTTATATATAAATTTTTTAAGTTTTTGTATTATTAATACGTATTTCGACAACACAGTAGTCATCATCAGATTAAATTAGCTAGTCGTAATTTACTCTTTGACAATTAGAAATAGATAGAAAATCGAAATCAATAGACAAAAATAAAACTAAATAAAAAAATTAAACAAAATAAATTAAAATATAATAAATTTTATTGATATTACTCTTGTTAAAATTGTTTTCATTCAAATTTACTCTTGTTAAAATCACTCTGATTAAAATTACTCTTATATTGTCTCAGGATATGTTATTCGTTGCTAATTTGGTGATAGTTTCACCAGTTTTGGTGTTTTCTGGCTGGTAAACACTACGTTAATAAACGTAAAAAAATTTAATTTTATACATAGACAATTTTATACATGAAAACAAGACGCGATGTTTCATGAAATGTCTAGGATTCTCGTGAAAAGGTATTCGACAATGAGACTACGGTATAAAGTTAGGCAGATTATGAGAGGCATTATCTGTTGGAGTATGATGGGCTTTTCACGAAATGCCTAGACACTATTTGTAACATTTTACTTTTACACAATACGTCAACGTTTCATGAAATGCCTAGAATCTTCGTGAAAAACAGATTCCACTACGACATAAACATATTACTAAATATATGTTTAATATTACATACAGTATAGACTAAGAATGTTTCAAATGGTTCAATTTTTATGAACGGGAGTGTATCTACTCCATAACCAGAGAAAATTTTAAATAATAATAATTTTCTTGTAAAAACTATGAAAACTTAAAATTAAAAACTTTTATATTTGCTGTATCTATTTGGAAACTTTATATTTTTTTTTTAAATGTATGAACTTGTCCGAAAATTGTGGGAAGCAGAACTTTTAACATATTAAAAAGAAATAATTTTAAAAGATTATTTTTATTATATTTTTTCTAATCAGAAAAATTTCTACAAAACAACTTTTGCTCACATAGACGCGAACAAAAATATTATTTGTTAAAATTAAATTAAAATTTGTTCTTTCTTAATATAATAATATTATGGAATTTCTTTTAAGTTATTTTTTCAATAAACTTTTCTGAACTAACAACTTCAACACTGTAAATTGTAAAATATGTAAGTTATTTTTCTCCGTGTTGCAAAAAAGTTGTTATTTGGTATGAATAGTTTATTACCTTTATATACGTAAAAAAGAGATGTATTGTTTTCAATGCAAAATCGATATGGAAATTTTACCGAATACGATATGAGATTCCCTGATAACCAAGTGCGGATCCACCATTGTGGGCACGATGGGCACGTTGGGCGGTGGGCATGGTCTATTGAGGTCCATAGGCTGATGCGAAGTACTTAGTCAACATAGGCGACATGCTGACACGTTATGTCACATTTTCGACAACATATTATCCGTTTCATTTTGGCACATGAATACTTGTATTGTAAAAAGAGATGACTATTAGCTGGATGCGCATGGTCATCTACTAATTTAAAAGTACATAGTTGTCTACTAATTTAAAAGTAAGCGTGTATTGTATGCACATATACATTGCCGCCAAAACTTCCAAGCCACCTTCCTTTTTGGAGGCGTGGCGTACGACCAAGATTTGTACTCTAACAGAGAAATTTGTTTACAAATACTGGCAACTCTCCCGGTCAGCGTAGCTACCGCAGAGACATCGTGTTCCACTCTTCATAGAGTATAATCTTAGTTGCGAGCCTCAATAGCACAGGAACGATTATTCGGGCTAGCTCTCCTAAATATACACAAAGATGTGAGCCTAGATATCGATGAAATTATCAACGTTTTCGCGAAAAAGAAGCTTGAATTTGTAATTTAAGTAAGCACCAAAATAAAATTATTTAATATAAAATGTATACTGGTATTTAATTTAATTTGATATCCTTTGAAGTTGTAAAAATGACATCAAAATCGGTTCAGTAGTTTAGAGTCTAAATGTGACACTGTGAAATAAACACACATTTACTTTTTTAATTTTCATGAGCGAACAAATTAACATTTGATAGGTTTATCAATTTACTAGTGTTCGCCCCACGGGTTTGCCCACGTGGAACTATACACTGTACAAAATCTTGGTCAGGACGTCATATATTTTGTAAACATCTCCTTTGTAGAAATCCACTCCGACTCGCACTTGACCGATTTTTGGGTGGCTGTGGCCACAAACTTTTTCGAGGGCTGGATCCGCGCCTGCTGATAACAAACTAACCGATTTTTGGTGAGTCTGTGCATATTTAAGTTTGTGGGCCTGGATAAATGTGACAATATATTTCAGAAGCGAAAATAGCTAAAGGTATGGATCTTTAAACTTAAGTTGTCTATTGTCGTTTCCGCGACTAAAATGTTTTGAAATATCTAAACCGGAAATTATCCATTATAAACTTCTCATAGGGAAGTGAATTGTAATGGATACGATTTTTTTAATTGAAAATTTCGACAGATCTCCACGTTTCGACCTATCTAGATTTATAGAGAGATGTCTGCGTGTGCAAGTACATTTCTTCGTACGTTCGTATACGTGTTTCGTCTCGCAAATATGTATATATGGAGGTTATGGGACTCTTTCCCACCACATTTGTTTTATTTGTAATACGATTTAGAACAATGACGAAAATTTTTGCCCCCTTTCTTGTTCACATTCATGTTTCTGGAAAGATTCAATAAATACGGACATGTATATACAAGACATCAGTCATACGTCATAGCATGTTTCGTTAGTGTCATGAATAAATCAGATATCATAAAATTTCGATCTTTTACTCTCCCTGAAGGTATCTCAGACGATATCGAAAATAATAGCTATATATTCTTACAACGTAGCTAACGTGTTTGTTTGCTCACAAAGAAGAAGAAGCTGGTCTTGTATAGTAACGTTGGATGTGTATTGTAATGTATATATACAGGGTGGCCTATTTTAAACAATGCTTGACTTGAATAAATCCTCATGAAAGCTTATTTGGAAAAACATCAATGGAATAACAGTAGTTTTGTTTGGAGGTTTTGTTTCATCCTACCTTCAAGGTTATTAGAATATCAACTTGCGTTTTTCAGATGTAAACCCATATTTTGTTTGACATAATCTTTTTATTTCACAGAATTGGATAGATTAGGAAAAAATAATACTAAAACTGGATAAAAAAGTCGTTTTTTGGTTGCGTTTTGAGAAAAATAAGATAATTAGAATAAATTTATCGAGAATGAAAAGTTTTTATTAATGGTCAATAAATAGCCATTCGATTCTGTAAAAAAAAAGATTCCCATTTGAAAACCGAAAGATGATCTTCAAATAACTTTGAAAGCCATGGTCTGGATGTAAATCAAGATCACTATAAGACAAAAAAAAGTAGTTTTGTCTTCATCCGGATAAAAATATTTTTTTATTCCGGTTATTCTTTCCTAAAAACGCTTGCTTAGAGAAAATATTCAGGTGCATTGTTGAAAACGAGTCACACTGTATTTTTAATATAATACTGTATGAATTTTCTTATTTTCAAGGAAATAGTGTAAGATTGTAGAATACCTACATATTACCGTGATATATATATATATATATATATATATATATATATATATATATATATATATATATATATATATATATATATATATATATATATTATACGTATGTATTATTATGCCATAGATACAGTTTGTTGTATGCAACATCTCTGCGACTAGAGGCTCAAATATTTTGATTTGAACAAAATGCTAAAACACTTGTTCGAAATTGATTGTTTCATACTATCGAAACAAATGTGTTTTTAGCTAATAATATAGAGTTTTCTTTCCTAGAATATTTAGCCATTGTTATATAAAGATTTTTGACAAGCTTAAGGTGTTGTGAGAAAACCCGCTTAGAGAAATAGCAGAGGTTATTTTTTATCATCCAAGATAGTATTATTTCAGATCTACTGATTTTAGTATTTGACGATATTAAAAAAACTCGCCGTGCATATTTATTAGATAAAAGTAAATAAGGATCTATTTCCAAAAGGGTTGTGGTTTATTAATTCAGAGAAAATTGGTGGACAGAAGTTTTGCGGAACGATTTTTTTTTCGGTATTTTTAAAGTTACCGAATTTCAGGTCATTATGATATTAGATAGATCGGCACTTCCAATAGTTTTCGTCAAAATCATGTTGACGAAGGTCATCGATTTGCCTGCTAGTTAAACAAGAAGACTAGCCCCAAAACAAAACTGTCATTGAGATATATTCTAATAAGAATTCTAAGAAAAAACACACCCGGTATTATTTAAACCACGTCTTCTAAATATTATAAGAGGAAATAGTTGGGTAGATACTAGCTCAGCGATTCTCAACCACTGTGCCGCGGCACTTTTGTGTGCCGCCTTATTCTTAAAGTGTGCCGCAAAATTTTATAAATGTATATAATAACGTATTAACCAACATAAAATATAGCATTGTCATTTTTACGACCAAATATAAATGAAATTATCAAAAAACATCAAGCTCAAATTTCTCATTAAAAGTATTCTTATTATTAACTTGTAATTAATCCCTTAATAAACGTATTGTTGTTTTATAGTACATATTATTTTATTTTACATTCAAAATTATTATCATAAACTATTTCACACAGTGTATTATAGGCAACTAGTAAACAACTTTTAAACTTATCTTTTCCTTTGTGTGCAATCAAATTTTAAAATCGTTAAAGTGTGCCACACATAGCGTTTAATAATATTAGTAATTTTTTTCCTCGATTTTCCATAATTTGACTTGAGATAATTGATTGAATGTTTTGCATTTGATATAAAGACGAAACAAAATTTGTGTTCATAATTTAGAAAACATTCACTATAATAGGTGAATTGAACCCACAAAACACGAAAATTTTGTTCATTTGACAATTAGGTGAGCGCTTTTCGAGATATTGTCTGAAATCTTATAGAAAGGGACATAAACCGTAAAAAATGTTCCTGACAGAATCTTAAATTCTCTGACTTTCCAAAATCTCAAAGTTATTTTATATAGTTTGGAGTTTTACTTTGTAATAGATTTGTAATTACTAAAAATTAAAATAATAAAACGAAGAATTTTCCTGTACATTTAAATGATGTAAATTACATTTTATAGTTTTCCGTTTTCTTTTTAAGTGGAGATACATCTTTGTGTTAACAGTCAAAAAGTCGACAAACAGAAATATTTTAAATGAATACAGGATCAAGTTTTTTTTTAAATTTTCCAATATATTTGGATATATGCTACCGATTTTTAGAATTTGTGAGGACAAGAAGAAAGCCACAACAATTTCATAGATAAAAAACTTCACTTACCTTAAAAAATTCTGCTTTGATACCTTTAAATCACACACTTAATAAAATTAACTCACGAAATGACAATCATAAAACAAAATCTAAATAATGTACAACGTGACGTTGTATATACATATAAGGTTGCATTCTACTCTTTATTATTAAGAGTGAAGTATGCTACACTTGTATTTAAAATAAATGAACATCAACTGTCAGAATAATATTTTAAAAATGAAACACGCGACTCGGATACATCGTAGGTGTTGATTATTTTTTTGTTGTTTAATTGTACATTTATAATGCTAAAAACAATGTGCAAAATTAATGTAAATGATGGAGGTCCTTTTCTGTCATATGTTCAGATATTTAAGGGCTTTCATTTCATTTTATTTTTGGATGGATTTTTTAAGCCTTCAACACTATTATGTCAAAAGAATATTTTTAAAATGAAAGCACGCGATTCGGATACAATCGTAAGTGTTGATTAATTATTATTGTTTAGTTGTACATTCTTTTGGACATGTATAATGTATAAAGACAATGTGAATTTGAAAATAGTGGTTTATTAAACATTTTGTGTCTAAAGTGTTATGTGGTCGCAAAGTATTTACAGAAAGCAAAATTTGGTATAATGGTATAATTGGTATAATTTGGTATAAATATATGTACATATATTTTTAAAATTCATAAAATGACTCATGGTTTATGCAATTATAATTGTTTTTAACATTTATACTAAGGGTTTTATTTTCATGTTATTTTTGGGTGGATTCTTGAAACACTAAAAGCCTGTTAGATTTTAGAAAAAAATAAAAATTATTATGGAAGAATATACCATAAAATTGTTAAGAAATATTAACGATTTTAACCTTTATTCACGTGCTGAAAAACTATATTGAAATTACTCATTCTTTTATTTGTGTCTAATCAGAAGACTATATCTGGCCTTATGATCTCCTTGGCTGTTACTCGTCGTGTCACAATTGCTTTAAGGGCCATAGAGGTGTATCTATTAATTGAGACACAGTTTCGATTAGAAGTCAGCATTTGTTGGGATACTGTATCGGGCCATAATTCTGCTGGTATCATACCTGTTTAGTATTCTCAGGTACACCACAGCCGTACGTTCAGTCAGATGAGTTTGTGTTTGCGTGTGTATATGTATGCATGTATGAGTGTTTATACACTCCCATTCATAAAAATTGAGGCAGTAGGTAAGTCACATTCTAAGCGAATATATTACACAAAAAAATGTATGGCTCAATTTTTATGAGATCCCAACAGTACATCCGTCCAGAAACAGATATAGATGCATACACTCCCGTTCAAAAAAATGAACAACCAGAATTGTTAATTTTCGTACAATTCATAAAACTTCTCAGGTTTGTACTCTCTGTATAATGTATAATATTATTATTATATTCACCAAATATATTTGATCCCAATAGTACTAAGTAAAATAGTGTACTCTGTTTATTGTAATGATATCGATGTATATATATCCTTTATTTTGAATATAAAAAAATAGTAATCGTAATTTTTAATAGTAATTTTTTTTCTTAGCTCTTTCTACATGTAAAAAATGGTCTTTGTACTGATTATAGCTATGGATTTTCCGCGCAGAACTCTGATCCGTTTTGAAAAAAGAAACTTTTGTTAAAAAAATCTTAAACATTGTTGTTTTTGAACCGAATAAACATTTCCGACTGTGATGTTTAATCACTTTGTTGTTCCTCATATTCTTTATCAAAAACAAAACGTTTCCATTAATTATTTAAAAAATCGAATAAGCTGACAAGAAATATAAAAAATATAATTACTCAAATCACTATTTTGAAACAATATGAAAAACTCCACTTATAATGGGAAAAATAAAAACGTAAAACAATTATGATTTCGTTCGTTCTCTCTGGTGTCTTATTTTTTTGTTTTAATATTATTAAAACTTTCTTATTTGTGTTGTTTCAAAAAGTTTTAAAAACAATAATAATCATTAATCCGATGTTCACACGTGCAGCAGTAGAAATAGGTGTATATATAAAAGGTATATTACCGACTGTATAAAATAAAAAATCTAAAAGTTTCTCCATTGTATATATATATATATATATATATATATATATATATATATATATATATATATATATATATATATATACGTATACATATATATATCGTATATCGTATCGAAAGCCCAAATTTGTCATGGCCAAGTTGTTTAATATTCAAATTTTATATTCTGTACAAAAAAGAATATGCGTAAAAACTTCTAGTGAATTTCCGAAGGAAATGCAACTATTGTTTTTGTACCGATAGAATTTCTTCTAATGTCCATCGTATACCTACTAGATGTTAAAAATGACCATCGTAAAATTATATATATATATATATATATATATATATATATATATATATATATATATATATATACTTTAGCGGTATATGTTATATTTCGATTGGAATGAAGTTTGGTATTTAAGGCTTATTTGAAATGTCAAGTTCTTTCATGGATAAAATTGGAAAGGAGAAAAGGAGGTTTAGAGGGAAATTCATATTTATAAAATATAGCTATAATATAGATTCGAAGAATTGAAAAATTTAAAAGAAGAAAAATGTAAGAAGTAAAGTTGTAGAAAATTAATGTTTCTATAATTTTGTTTCTAATCACTTTCTGATAAGTTTTTTTTCTGACTAATATTTACAAAAATATTAACAATTTAAAATTGAAAGGTAAAATTCTACACATCTCTGTACACATTAGAGTTTGGTAATGAATTGTAGCAAACATAATTTTCTACAACTCTACCATTTGGTAATTGAGGCGCTTTTGGTATTCAAAAGGTGAAGTTTGTTAATGGGTAAAATCGGACGTGGGGAAAGGGGGGTTTAGAGGGAGGGGGAAACACAAAATTTGACATATCTCCCTTTATATTTTAAAAATCGAAAAATTTATCAGGAGTTAAGTTGTAGGTACTCAGTTTTACTGTAATTTTGTTTATGATAATTTTTCTGTTACACGAATTTTTACAGAAATATTTACAATTAAAGATTGAATGTTAAAATTCAAAAAATCTCTGTACACATTAGAGTTTGGAGAAAATGATACGGTAATGAATTATCTCCTACAACTATACTCTCTATACATTTTTCGATTGTTCCAATATTATTTTATATTTTGTGTTTTCTTTTAAGTCCCCCTTTCACCTTAACCCATGGCATTTGTTAATAAAATTGACCTTGAAAATACTAAAATGATATCAGATACGACATTTCATTTTGATTTCAGACTTAAATTGTTAATGAGAGTGATTTATGTATTCTACGAAAATTCGCTAAGTTGACGCAGCTCCTGTGTAACGTCTTTTTCTTTTTTTTAGTAAAATATACACAAATTGTGACAACCAATTCAGAAATCAATTTAGAAACAAACAAACATGTTTGTAAAAAAAACCCAATTAAGAAATATAGCATTCAAATACCGAATCGATTGCGTGTTTGCATGTATATATATATATATATATATATATATGTATATATATATATATATATATATATATATATATATATATATATGTATATATATATATATATATATATATATATATATATATATATATATATATATATATATATATATATATATATATATATATGTATACAATAGAACGCTCCTTTTGTCGCTCATAGTTTACCTTCAGATCTTTATCAACTAAAATTATGATTATTGAGTAATCGAGATTATCAGATTGATATTACAAATATAATTTAACTTTTATTTATTTGCTTAAAAACTAATGCTGATATTAATTTGATGACATCATGCAACTGTAATTTTATATTTTGATTTGTATATTTGTGTGTGGACAGATTCTGAATATATTTGTTTTCATTTTAATTCTATTTCTTTATTATATCTGGTGTATATTTCTTTATTATATCTGCTGTATATTTTATATTCGCACAGCTCGCAAATAGGCTCCGCCCACCTTGACCCCGGGAGCGGACTTCCGCCATGGTTCCGCATCCTTGACAAATGCACTAAACCGCATCTTTCTTGCATGAATGGCAGTAATAACATTAATCCGCCGCTACGACGCCTGGCGGATGTGAAACCCCGAAACTATTTCGTATAGAAAATGTGCATAAAGGGATGTTTATTGAAGGAATTAAATATGGCATAATCAAAAAATACGACAAAAAAGTATTATCAAAAACAAAATATTCAGATTATTTTTAAAGGAAAAAAAAATTCTTAATATGTATTTAAAAAATACTAATATGTATTTAAAAAATACTAATTTAATACCAAAAAAATATATAATTAATCTCTTAAAAATTCAGATAGCTCAATTCTTTCAATCAGTTACTTAAACTATTATTATTTTTATTAACTATTTTGTATAGAAAATATTCATGTGCACCTATGAATGAGTTTTTGCACCTGTAAATGTATCGACATCTATGAGCTTTTTTTTTAAACTGATTTGTTTTATGTAATATCAGCTATGAGAAACTTGTTGATCGCTTGGTGAGAATATTTTGCCAGGCCGTTGCCAGGTAACAAATGGTGTAACCTGCCGCAATAATTATTTCACATTCAAAAGTAATTTTTGGGGGTTAGAAGTAGGTTAGAACTTGTATACGTGATTCAGTTACACAAAGGGCTGTATATATTATTGGATACATAATATATTGATTTCTATTTTGAATTTGCGTGTATAATTGAGTATATAATTACGCACTGGGTGTTTATAATTGAATTAAAGTACCAACTTGATATTAGTTGAGAAAATATACCTATCTAGTCGAGAAATTTGTCATACGTTTTCAATCATTATGTGAAGCTAATGAGTTTCTTGATCCAAATATACTTTTTTTTTAAAACTTTATACGAGTCGCTACTACGTGTTCTACCCCCCCCCCCCACCACACGAAAATAACAAAAATATTAAAAAGTTTTATGATAATATTCCAGTATTTATAAATTAATACAGTATGTTTGTTTTTATCAAAGTAAAAAATAAATAAAATTAAAGAATAGAAATAATATATTTTATCAGAGAAATATTTAATTAATTTTTGTCTCATTTTATTTTAATATTATTTTGTGAAATGTATGTTTGTGTGTGTGCGAGTGAGAAATGATAAGTATTAAATATGAATTTTTTTGTTTATTTTTAATTAATTTGATTAAATTTCCCCAGATATATATATATATATATATATATATATATATATATATATATATATATATATATATACAGGGTTGGGCAGAAAGAACTACCCGATTTGGAAACAGTCTAGCTACGGCTATGGTGGTGGTAGCGCAGCGGGGGATTTATAATTCGACGTGTGTATTCATGCCATGTTTATTGAAAACCATGGCTTGGTCGGGTCAGCACTGCGCTTTCAGCGTTGATGAGTTTATTCTTCGTACCACTTTGTGTCAAGAACTTCGCAACATTCCTCGCATGTGCGTTTTGAACTTTAATGATGTCCACCTTTCTGGCGAGGTCAACAATCAAAACTACAGGTACTGATATGAACATTACTCTCGGGAACTTCACGAGCGGCCACTTCATAGCCCTAAGTTTACAGTCTAATGTGCCATTTCTAAATTTGGTGTGTGGGGTCCATACTTTTTTGAAGAAAACAATGCAACTGTTACGGAAAACGCAGATTGGTATTGTGTTATGCTAGAGAACTTTCTACGGCCCAGAGTGGATGCTCTTGTCGGTGAACATCGACAAGAACATGTGTGGTTTCAACAAAATGTGGCAACAGCCCACACAACTCGTCGTTCAATGGCGATTCTGAGAGATCTGTTTCCTGGGTATGTTGTCTCTTTGCGTTAGGACAGTGGGTGGCCCCCGTTCTTGCCGGATTTAACACCATGTGATTTTTTTCTTTGGGACTGCCTTTAGGAAAAAGTGTATCAACATCGTCCCCAAACTATGGAAACTCTTAGGGAGACGATCATCCAGAAAATTGCTGCCATTCTGCCTGAAATGATCCGCAGAGTGATGGAAACTTATCGGAAGAGGCTCACTCAGTGTATCAACAAAGGAGGCGAACACTTGAGTGATGTAATTTTTAAAACCCATTGATTTAAATTGTGAATAATGTTATTATTTTGTGAATAATGTTTTTTATTTGTTTAGTATATATGTATAATGTTTTTTTAGTATACGGTGTGTTTTTTAAACTACACCCAATCTGGAAACAATCTATGTGTCTGTCGCTGTCCATGTGCAGAGCACGGTGGTGCGGTGCACTCTGTTACTCACAGACATTTGTAGAATGAAAAATGTAGAATATGTATTCATTGATATGTATACAGACGGTGATATGTACATTACTTTCTATGCACAGTGAGCGATGATGTGGACAGCCTTGTTCCACCGAAACTGCACTCTACAATTGTCTGTGAATTTGGAAGAGAGGGAGTGCACCGTATTGTGGTGTACTGCATGTGGACAGTGATAGATGCGCTACACAATGTTCCTATTAACTCTTATATTATTAACTCTTAATGTTAATAGACATATTGTATATGTATGTATTCCCTGTAAATACATTTGACCTTGAAATATATGGCAAGAACCATACCCAGAAATTTTCTATAGTAAGTACTACGTATTCAACGTACTCAAATGTGCCATAAATGTTTATAACAAACAAATTTTTTCATTTCGTTTTTTTTTTTTAAATGAATTTAGTAGTATTATGTGTTAATTTTTGGAACAGTTATATAAAACAGAATCACCATATTTTCTTGAAAACCTACACGCAGTTGAAAATCTGATTCATTTTAGAATATGTCAGTTTTCTTGAAACGTTTATTTGAATATTTGTTAATTATTTTATCTGTCAATACGGTAAAATAAATATCGAATGAATATTAACCTAATATTGAGATAAATAAATATTTAAATATAAATATGTTCAACTAAATTGATTTTCCTATAACATATTTTATTCAATCACTATTTTCATCCGTTACAAATTCAGTACTGAACTTAATATACTCTTATTTATATTATAAATATGTGGTGGTCTCATTTTAAAATCTGTCTTTTCACGAAGATCCCGGGCATTATATATGACGTTGACATATTGTGTACATATGGAAAGTTACATGCAGTGCTTCGTATTATAATCTGGCGTAATTTAAATGAAGAAGCTTCGTAAAGTGTCAAAGTAAATATAAATAAATATTAATAACTGGAGGAAAAATGTATTTTTATTCGTAAGAAAAGGTTTGCCAACCTTAAATTCTTATATTAGGTTGTAACATCTAAGCATTTCTTAACATAGAGGTTATACTTAGATAAACATATTGTAGAGGCTGTCCTGGAGAGGCTACACTTCGACCATAAGGTCCATCGTGATGCCTAAGGATGTGAGAATGTGAGTGAAGAACAACGAATTTTGTGTAGAGACTAAGAATTGGTAGGATGTACGGCTGCAGCCGACTTTGATAGGAACTATGCCGATATTTATCAGGAGTTTGTGCAAGAAAGCTGCAGAAAACATTCACAAGCGTAGTCGATTACTTTCGTTTTTGTTAATTAACACCCCCATTACCAGCCCAAGTGGCCGAGCGGTCTATGGCGTTATGTCTGTGCAGTATGCCTACATGGAAACTTGGAGGTTATGGGTTTGAATCCCGACATCGGCAGTTTGCCAATTATTAGAAAAAAGTGGCGGTAAATTGAATAAACTACCGGCGTATGAATGAGAACGAAGTAACCGGCTATGCTTGAAAAAGTTTTCTGCAGTTTCCTTCACAAACTCCAGATGAATATCGGCATGGTTTCTATCATAGTCGGGTGCAGCTACATATCCTACCAATTCCTAGTCTATACACAAAAAATTCCTTCCACTCCACTCACATCCGCACATCCTTAAGCAACACAATGGACTTTATGGTCGAAGTGTAGCCCGTCCAGGGCAGCCTATACAATCTATCAATCTATCTAACACCCCAATTAGTTTTTTTTTCAATTAATTTAATTGGTAAACAGCTATCGTGGGGTATCGAACCTGCAACCTACCACTTCCCAGCAGAGTGGCTATAACAACTGGATCACTCGGACTGATTTTATCACATCAGTACTTTTTATGTTACAGGAACATAACTAGTTTGTTTTATAAAACAAACTACAAAAAAGATTATGTAACCATTTTTTATTTTGCAACGATGTACTTATTAAATAGATATTTAATAATGATCCGACTTATCAAGTGATGTTAGTCATAAGAGTAGTCTAGTTAGTTCGTTGTAGTGTACTACATATTATTATTAGATCCCACTTTCACAAATCCCCCTCTATCCAGGTGAGCAGTGAGCGCATTACACTCGATATCTTTATATAACTGCACATCGTTGTGTTCACTTTGTATGTAATAGTTTGATGCTCGTTACCTGCATTATACTCTACCATTATGCTATTACCGATAAAGCTTTTGGTATTGCACCTACTTGTAAGTACAAACACACACACACATGTACATAAGTATTCAGTTGCAACCACACATGGATACATAAATATCTGGCGTTAAGTGTGTTCGATATAAAAATTCACAAAGAATAATATACCAACTTCTAGGTCTCTCTAGAGTCCAAACGACAATACCAAATTAGCATTTACTATAAAATTAGATGCCACTTACTATAAAATTATGACAGCTGTCAATTATTTGATTAAAGGACCTGATTGATCACAAAACATTTGGTATTGGAATTTATAATTCATATGCTAAATATCAAATTCCTTATCTATAACTTTAAAAAAACTTAACTTTCGTACAAACGCTCGCCTCGTGTTCGTGTGGTCGAGTCCATAAAAGAGCTAAGCTCGCTTCGCAGTGGTAGGTTGTTGGTTTCACACTGGCTGTTTGTCAATTAAATAAAGTAACCGTTTTCTGTTTCCTTTAACAAACTCCTGATGAATAACGGCATAGTTTCTATGAAACTTGGCTGCAATTGTATAACCTACGAATTCCTAAGCTTCATACAAATTCCTTGTTCTTTAGGGGTCGGTAAAAAAGGCCTAGAAAGGTCTGCTTACCAGACTGCGTCTACTACTTCTACTACTACTCACCTTATGTTTCATCCCCTCGAGGATCAAATAAAAAGGGACCCCAATACTAACGTTCGCCGCTTATTTGACCTCCTTAAGCGTATATATGCGAAAAATCCATTCTTAGTGCACGTCACATTCTCTAAAGAATTTATCTCCCAAATTTCCGCAATACTACTATATGGAGGTCATATTTTCTATTTTTGACATTACTATTTCGATATCTGATACCGTTTCTCTAATACATGGTGTATAACGTTAAATCTATAGAACATGCTGTAAATGTTACATCAAAATTGAAAAGAATGGCCCAAATATACCGTTAAAAAAACGGAAGTAAACCTAATATATCCTGGTATATATTATATACCAGGGTATAATACCAGGGAACTTTCCAAGTAAAATATTCAATACCTACTAAGAAAAATAAATGGCATGGTTCTTAGATTTGTTTAGGTTGTAGCGCCTGTCCAGGATATGACACACTTAGTACAACTGTTCATTGTGATACCGAAAGAGACTTATCCAGCCTAGCTACTTGCTTTAAACTTTGTAGAGCCTTTTAAATTTGCCCTTCATTTACATATCACTTCTTTTTGTGACGAATATATGCGAAAATTTGGTGTCCTTTCACAGTTTTGTTTTTGATGGGATAACCGTTTCTCTATTATATGGTCCATGCTGTTGCAGGCATATAATCAATAAGACATGCCGATTTAAAACAACCCGTTTAAGAAGATCAGTTAAGTTTAGTTAATATTTTATATGGAATTCACAATAAAATAATTATCTGCTGTAGTTGAAACTATACCCTAATATTATTCCTGGAAACAGAATATTATTACTATCGACTAAATATTCTGACTACTTGATTCTGTAAACTTTGTAAACTTTGTACTATTTGTTCTAGTAACATACATATACCATGGATATTGTCTTCGAACATTAGCAGTTAAGATATTGCGCTACCTATACACCAAAAGAGACTTTATACTATACGGCTTTTGTCGCTACTATATAATCTGGGTACAGTTAAACACAGAATACATAGATAGAAGGTTGGCAAACTTACTTGGTGAAATTTGTTATTTACATCTCAAATATCATGTTTTCACTACTAAAGATATTATTTAGAGTACAACCTCTAAATAATAGGATATCATAGCGTTTTTCGTAGGTAAATGGGTGTGTAATTATTTCAGTATTTTTGGATTAGATAATACAAAACACGGAAGAAATGTTGCACATGCTAAATATGCAATGCACAGATCATCATAGTTTAAGTATGGTTCATTATCTCTTCCTTAAGGTAGGTTCCGCTGTATTTTGTATAATCAGGACAAAAATTCGGTTTGCTTTTATTATAGAACAAATACACATATATACACATACATATATTTATATACAAATTAATGTTATTATAAAAGAAAAAAAATTTATTTATTTATTTACGATTTATTTATTTTAAATTTATTTATTTACGAAATATTTATCTTTACTGTCCTAATTTTTTTCTAAATTCTGTCGAATTTTTTTTTTCAATACAACAGATAATAGTTGGGCGGGCCTGAAGTTTTACATGCTTTTAATGAGAGAGAATAATTACTTTGTTATTAATTATTTGTCTTTCTAAACGGTCATAAATTCTGAAACTTCAGGATTTATTAGCAAACGTTATTTTTAGCCTGTGATAAAAAACGAGCTAAATCTGTCGAAAAGTCATTTCATGTTTAATACAAAATTAAGGTAGTAAATAAAAGTTTTAAAATTTTATAATATACAGAATGATAAAAATGTTATGTCTTATAACAAGTACAAATAGCGTCAAAAATTGAGAATTTAAAAATTTTATAATTGATTTGTACCTTATGTATTCGATTCTCGAAAAAATAAGGCATAAATTATAAAATTTTGAAATGATTGCTCGACTTTTGATGTTATTTACACAAAGCCATAAAAAAAGCACTTATTTTCTAATTATTTAAAGTACAAAGCAACTAAAAAATTTTGAAAATTGAGCGCTACTTTTGTGGATTATAGTACGAATTCACGACTTCCGAAAATTTATTATTTTGATTAGAAAATTGTATTTGTAAAATGAAATTTCCTTGAAATGTACATGAAGTAATTCCTGAACGAAATTTTGTGAACACAGACTGGTGTATTTCATGTTCTTATATCGATTTTCGTTAGTTTTATCGGAATAAGGACAAATAATACTTTTGATTATTGCTTATTTAACCAACGTTTCGGTTCTTTATTGGATATTCTTCAGGGTTTATACTAGAATATTCCAAATGTAACTGTCTGTGAACCCAGATATTTGAAAACCCTGGATTTTTTAACACATTCTATATATTGGAACTATATATTTGGGGAGGGGCGGTTGTTGTTATGAAAAACGGGGAAAAGTTCGATTTAAGATTTGTTTAAAATGAAACATTCTTCAGAGGTAAATTTTTTTAAATCTGACGTTATTAAGACCTTATTTTGACGAATGATTTTCTTTCAAAAAACTATAGAAATTCTGATAATACAAGTTACTTGTTTTTACAAGCTTTTATTTAACTTGCAATGTAAGTATGTATGTATGTTCGGGTCAAATCATGCAAGCTGAATTAGAACCACTTCCTCTTATCATACGGAGTTGAATTTTTATATGTTGGTTCAGTTCCGATGACAATGCATTTTTATGGTAAGCATGACAAGAATCGACAAAGGGAAAGGGGGGTTTAGAGGGAGGAAGAAATACTAAATTTAGTATATCTCTCTTAATATTGAAAAATTCGAAAAAGATATAACAATTAAAGTTGTAGAAAATTAGTTTAACTATAAAATGCTTGTTTAAAAATGTTTTTTAATAGAAATTTATTTATATAGCCATATCATCTCTTCGTGCATTGCTTATTTCATATATGTATTATATATACATACATATATATATAAATATATATATATATATATATATATATATATATATATATATATATATATATATATTTATATATATATGTATATATATATATATATATATATATAATATATATATATATATAATATATATATATATATATGATTATATATATATATATATTTATATATATATATATATATATATATATATATATAAATATATATGTATATATATATATAGATATATATATATATATATATATATATATATATATATATATGTATAAATTAATAATTGTAAAATCAACAACCGTAATTAATAATTAATTGATAATTATTGTACAATCTATTTATCTTATATACGTACTATAACCATATATTATTTAAATATGTGTATCTTTTAGCTCTTATTCATAGTGGATTAAACATATTTATATTAGCATACATCCACATCCCGTTTGATTATTTATGAAAATAGACAAACAATTTACGTTATTATTTATCCTACATACGTGTTTAATTGCATACAGTAATGTATGCAAAAGACAGAATGTTTTACGATAAGTTTTACGATAAATTAAATGTCACTTCCGATAAATAATCTTGATTTAGATGAACTATATATGTCGTGTGTACTACTAAACAACATTATTTTCTGTAACTAAAATAAAATTTGAAGTTTAAAAAAAACGTGCTTTTATTGCAATATGAACTAAAAAATGAAAAAAAAATTTTTAATAGAAAAAATGAAATATAATATCTGATATGACTTTAGTATTTGCAAAAGTTAAATTTATTAATAGCCAAAATAGAACGATGTATAACGATTATAGTTTATAGTTACTATAGAAACGACAATCAAAATTTTCTACAACAAAATATATTTCATGTATTTGTATCACACAAACACAAAATATTAAATATCTCTCTTAATAATCGAATAATCGAAAAATGTATAAGAGGTAACGTTGTAGAAAATCAAGTTTACTACAATTCATTACTTGATCATTTTTCTGAAACTCTAATGTGAACAGAGATATTTAGAATTTTAACTTTCAATCTTTAATTGTAAATATTTCTGTAAATATTTGGATATATTTATAGAAATATTTTCTTTGTACCATGATTACACCTTTTAAAATCATAACTTATACCTACTTGTCACTCCGCGATCATAGGGATGACCTTTATTTAATATAAATGAAACCTAACTAATATAAACACTGTAGTAGACCCCAAGTATTTACGGTTTAATTGATTGATTTAATTTTTGCTACTTGTTCCAACACAATATTAATAAATAACTACCTGTTACGAAATAAATAAAAAATTACTTACCTGTTGGAATTCACCTTGCAGATAAAAACAGGTGACAGGTTGATTTTATTGAAATAAAAATTTAAATCAACTGGTTTTCGATTATGTAATTCATTTTTATTCAAAAAATACACAGTTTTTTACAAGCATAAACATTTTTATTAACTAATCTGATGATAAGAAAGTAATATTGTTAACAATTTTTTTCGGATGGATTGATTTATTCGTCAATATGTTTTCAGTTGTTTTAATATACACCAAAAGGAAATAGGAAAATTGAAAAATATAAAAAAATTTCCTACTTTCTACGCTTCAGCTATAATAATAAAATTTTATAAATATTTTAATTTATTTATATCTTTTTTTGTCAGTTAATGAAAGCTTTTTCAATTGAAGTTTTTAATGGAATAATTTTATTTCAAAAGGAAAAACGAATATTTAAAATTCTATCTAATTAATGTTAATGTTATCCATTGGCGTCTTAAAATTTTTTTTGGTAATTTTCATACATACGGGTTACATATAATTGAAGTATAATTTTCTGTCCTTGAAGTACGATGCCTTTTATCTTAGAAACTCGAATTATTAAATTGTATAAAATTTACACGTCTATGATAAAATTTTTTGCAAACTAGCGTCTATTGATTCAAGTATGGTCGCCTATCGGTTATATTATACTAACGGAAGTGACTAGCGTTTACTAATTTGGACAAGTGCGATATATAAGCTTCTAAATATATATTTTTAATCCCTTCGTTTATTCGCTTAGGGCATAAACAACACATTCAAAGCTATTTTCGATAAACTGCCGAAAAAGTTGTAAAAAAAATGTCTCAAAACGAATTATGAAAGTTATGTTTTGATGTAGTTTTTATCTACATTCTTCCAATGAATTTGTGTTGTTTTGTGTGTGTTTAAAACTTTAGGCACATAGAAATTCACGCTTCTTCGAATTTGTAAAATATGTATATATACAATTTTATATTTATTTATGTTTAAAACATGTAACTGTGCCAAAAGTTTTGACAATATTATTTAATCAAATCAATACACCCAAACCACACTGTTAAAACTGATATTGCGTAATATTACTGCCATTATGCGGCCATAATACGTGTGATAGTAATGGTTATGTATTTATATTTTTATTTAAGGTTGATCGGACACATGTATAGGTAAAATCGGCAATGTATAGATAAATATCTGAATTTTTGATATGTTATTAATTTGTTAACTCATACGTATAAAATAATTTTTTAAAAAAATCTGACGAAGGGTTTATATGTAATTAATTAATAAAAATTGGAATTTTAACATGTTGCGGATAGCAAATGTTGAATGAACGCAAACATTTTCGATAATGTTGCTCCACCTTTTATAGATTAAAAAGTAAAATACTTTTATAAATTAAATCTCGTACATTACCTACGTTAACATTAAAAAATAGTTTGACGAAGAGTTTAGTATCTTAATTAAAATGAAAAAAAATTAACGAAAATTTTCATCGAAAGATTATTTATTATTTTTAGTAATTAAGTTATTACATAAATCCGATTACTGGTGATGTAAGATGCTATCTAAATTTAAATAATTAATTTACAGATTAAAAATTTTAATTTCTGTTAAAAAGAGTGTTTCTGATTATTATGAAATGTACTGTTCGGTCCGATCAACCTTAAACTTGTAAATATTTTTTTAAAATGTTGATTTATTATACTTATATTTTGAACATACCAATGATTCTACCAAAGCCGGACAGTACTTAAATACTTATAGTAACGTTATTTAAAAGTATTTTCTAATACACATTATTAGTTGTATTGTAGTCACAGTACAACACTAATGTCAATTTCTATTAAGGTTACGTAAGGCATAGTATGAAAGAACTAGCGTATACTATAAAGACAAACATCTCATTGAATTTTATTATTGAATATTGATATGAAAAAATTAACTCATCTAGTAGGTATCGAACCCTAGACCTCTGGATTTCTAGTCCAGTGTGTTTACCAGGCTAGAAATCATATTAGTAAGAAGATTGTTTATTACAGAAATTTATTTATCTTATATTAGGCTAGTGTCTCGATATCTTGTATCATGTTTACGATGCGTTTAATTTTAATTTTATCCGTCCATTTAATTTTACGTTAGGTACCAAGTTATTTTAAATCACATTAACTATGCTGCGCCATTAAACTTTGTTTTCTGCTGATACTTTTTGTTGATTCCATGATAGACCTGTTTTTTTAGCACCTTCCATTCGATCGCCACTGTTGATATGTTGTTGTTGTGCCTAAGTGAGTGCCCCAGCCAACTCCACATACGTTGTCTGATGATAACGTCCACCGGATTCATACGTGCGGTATTCCGCTTTACGAAATCTTTGTTTGAAATTTAAAAAATGTAACGAAGGTAACGATTTACATATGACTGGATCTTATTCGTCAATAATTTTGTAACTTGCCACGACTCAGAGGCATATAACAGAAATGAGAGTACGTTGTTTTTAAAAATTATGATCTTGGTTGTACTCTTCGGTTGTGAGTTGTTCCAGATGTGTTACAACATAGCAAACGAGCTCTTCGCCTTGTTAATTCTGTTGGTAACATCGTCGTGACTAGCTCCAGTGGTGGTTATAATGGATCCAAGATAGTTAAAGTTGTTGGTTTGTTCACAGGGTTTGTGATCTACTGTGAGACAGGTCTGATTTCTGGAGTTGATTCGTAAGTTTTTTGTTTTATCGGTGTTGATATATAATCCTGCAGTCCCACTTTCAACCTCTAGTGAAGACAAGGTTAACGCAGATACACTCACTTTAGTGACAAAACAAACGCCGCATAGTCACCAAAGAATACCGCCAATAAATAGGTGGGTCTTTCCACTCACCTAATCCAGTATTCAGACAACTCAAATAATCCTCAAGTCAGATTATACCCTCAGTCAAATCATATAAAAGGACAGAACTTTTTTATTATCATTGTGAGACACGCACCAAATTAGCAACAAGCAACATATGTCTGAATCCATATCCCAGAGATAGTTACGATTAGCTAATTCATACTGATGATGACTACATTGTAGTCGAAATACGTATTTATAAAATACAAACGAATGTTCTAGGAATAGGGGCAAAATTTTAAACATAATTTCAAAAAACCTAGAGTTCTCTTTGAATATTTTAATAATCTTTATAAATATCATCTGCAAAATCTAGCTTTAGTTTTTTTAAGGAAATAAATCTGTTGGATATTTTGACGAAATTTTATTCAATTTGCATGCATTTTTATTTTTAAACTTCAACTACTTTAACTATTATATTTGGGTAATATTTCCTAACTTTTATTACAAATTTCTTACTTATCATGATTCTCAATAATAATAATAAATTTGAGATTACATTTTGGTCGAATTCATTTTCGACCCACGACTTCATATACATTTGCCAATGATCATTCGCATTCCAGTTAAGAGTTAAAACAGAAACGAAGAATTAAATTAAAAGTTTTAAAACTATATATATATTTGTACTGAAATCATTTAAATGGAAAACCTCTAAATTTTATTTACTGTATAATAAAGTGAGTTGCTGGTTTATTTTTCATTGTACGAATTATAATTTATAGAATTTCATAGATATCTTTTCAAAAAGATAATCTTATTAGAGTAAAATTTATTACAACAAAAAACCAAAGTAAATTATTTACCATGAAAAAACATTTTCATAATTCTGTTTTCTAAAGTTGAGTTTACAAGTATTGTTTTGAATTCAAATACTAATAACATATTATATTTGTGTACAATTATTTTAAAATTTCAAATTCGCCCTAATAGCGAGATCAGTTTTTATATTATAAATACGTATTTCGACTACAAAGTAGTCATCATCAGTATAAATTAGCTAATCGTAATTTACTCTTTGATAATTAAAACATAAATAGAAAATAAAAATTAATTAAAATTAATTAAAATAAAATAAATTATATTGAAATTACTCTTGTTAATAAACTTTCATTGAATTTACTCTTGTTAATATTACTAAACTAGGGTGAAACTGTCACCAAATTAGCGGTGAGTAACATATCCACAGACAATATAAGAGACATTTTAACAAGAGTAAATTTAATGAAAGTTATTTTAACAAGAGTTATTTCAATAAAATTTATTTTATTTTTGTTTAATTATTATTTATTTTTATTTTCTATTTATTTTTTAATTGTCAGAGAGTAAATTACGCTTAGCTAATTTATACAGATGATGACTACTTTGTAGTCGAAATACGTATTTATAATACAAAAACTGATCTAGGTATTGGGGCGAATTTGAAATTTTATTTCAAATTCATTTAGAAAAAGTAATCTTTACTAGTAAATCAATCATATAAATTCTTCATTGAAGTCTGAATAGCTATGTTCAAACATGTTAAATAAACTCTTCAAGTAATCACAGTATATTATTAAACGTATAAAATTTGATTGAATATCCGATGTCCGATACAATATGTCTGTTTTCTAAAAAAACATCTTAAAAACTACAGGCCTAGAAAGTTTTAACTTTGAATGAACGTAATCTTACCGTACCCAGATGGATAATACAATTGGCATGATTTATTCCACCGGAATAGAAAATAATTTTAGGAAGAATCTGAAACATCATTTACCCTACACCATTAGGTAGAGGTGTATCGAAACAGCTACAAAGTAATTCAAGTGACGACTCAGATATCTAAGGTTTAGAAAAATAGCTTGAATCACTTATTGGCGTATATATTGGATGTTTGTTCGTGCTTGGTCGAACCCTTGAAGAAAAGATGTAATCCCTAGAAAGTGGGAATTATCCTTACAGATAAATTTAATCTCAAATGTATGAAATGTAATCTCGATGTATGACTTAATTTTAACTGTATTTCAAAATATTTCGCAAACCTTGTCCGAGCATTATTGAAAGTATCCATTTTGTGAATAATTGATCAACTGTTCTTCTTTAGATATAAAATAAAAACGATATCTGTAATGAATTGAAATATTTATTTAAATCATTTAAATAATTAAAATAGATAAAAAGTTTAAAATGAACAGAATATTAATCAAAGAGATCAAAGGTGAATGTAATGACGGCACTATCGCCGTTTACTATTTTCATAAAATTTGATTTCAGTTAACGAAATGGTAAATACAATTTTAGGATGTTCCAGCATGAAACTACTTTTCCACAGATTTTGTCCATTTTAAACTTGTATGTATTTGTTCTATTATAAAATCAAACCGGTTTTTTGTCCTGATTAAATAATATATAACACAGAGCTGGAACATCCTTAAAGGTCTCTTGACTCTTAATTTATTCATCATTTATAATTTAGTTTCTAAAACGCATTACCCTTTGTTCTTTATTTTTAGATGATACTTTTAAAATATAATTAAAACATTACTTGACCACAGTCATCAAAGATGGCTTCTGTTAAAAACGTCAATGATGCAAAAGATGATACCAATTTTAATGCACAGAGGAACTTTTTCTTTTCATCTGATTTCACAAAGAAACCTACATTCTCAGATAAAAATATTAGATCAAAAGCTTCTATTTTTTCAATATTTTATCTTTCTCTTTGAAAACATAGATATAAAATAAACTTTTTTTTGAAATAAAATAAACGCCTCTAAGCTTATTTCATCATACCAAAATAAAATGCACTCAAGTATTTCTTAAATTTTGGATAAAATAGAAAAAAGTTCGTTACGCAGGAGCTGCGTCAACTTAGGTAATAGTTCCTCAAATACCAGATTTCACTCCAAAAGGAATAAAACTGTGACCGTTAGAGAGTCCACAGACATATATACACATAAAATTTTAACGATGGTCATTTTTAATATGTAGTAGGTATAGGATCGATGGACATTTTAAGAAATTTTTAAGAAATTCCATTATGGGTACAAAAACAATAGCTGCTTTTCCTTAAGAAAAAATTCGCTTGAATCAGCATTTGACATACTTTAAGCTTCGTGTACTTAGAAACGTTTTTTCATAGAATTAATTTAGGAATAAACACTTAAACTGTTTGTACTTATTTAGGAAACACACAATATTTTAAACTATGGTGTTATTGGTGATTAATTACCCCTTTCTGTCGGAATGTACAATACAAATTAAATAGTAATTGTTTTCGTTCACCCATATTGAATAATAAAGATGCCATAAATATAAATGTGCATTTCATAAAACTTTTGTAATGTAACCTGTTGTTGAAGACGAATGAGGTAGGTGTTGAGCTTATACCAAACAATATGAGATGTTGTAGTCGCAGAAAAGACGGTCGTATTTACAAAAATGTAAGACCGTAACCTGTATCTACTCCTATATAGATTCATTCAAATAGATAACTAAGACTTTAGCTATTTTGAGACATACAATCATATACTTTTCTTCTTTCTCGAGAGATGTGCAGGTTCCTTTACAGAGATATGTAACTTCAAAAAGTGAAAATATTGCAGTATGTATAAGATTGCTTAAAAATAACACATTCAATCGCAAAAATTAACTGTAAAAAAGTTAAAAAGCGTTAAAGTCTACGTGCGATGTGGAATATGATGTGGAATACCCTTGTGGAATACCCTTGTGGAATATGATAAAATGCAACACTAGTTCTTGTACTTGCTAGACTGTTTTAGCACTTGGAGTGCGAGGAACACCAAGCTTCTGTCTTTCTATTAAATGTCCCAATATCCCACCTCTCTTTTCAGCAACTCACCCCCACAATACATTTGGTGTAAGGCTAAGTTCATTCTGTGTCAGTTAGTGATTAAATTAACATTAAACGTAACTTAAATTGGCAAAAGACTGCATTAGGATGCACCATGATGTTCAAATGTGGTGAACTACATGAATCCTTCTAATTATTTGGGTTATAAACGAGGTTGGCGATAAATTATGGCGGTTTGGTGCTGTGCTTACCATCACAAATCTGGCTTCACAGTTGCTTTTGATTTTATCCTAAAATTCATTAAAGGCTGTACAGAATTAGTTGTAGTTGCAGACTACACAACTTCTGTTTTTGTCGGGTGTAGAATTATGTTTGAAGTTACAGAACTCTAAACACCGTTACATTTATAGGGCCTACAAACGAGGATCATTGAACAGCAACATTATGCAGCAACCTAGGATGTTGCTGTGTGTGTATAGCTGTTGCAGCAACAAAAAACATGTCCTTGAACGATTGCAGTAAAATCAAAATTATTTGATATTTTGTAGGAGGAGTTTAATGTTCTGTACAAATTCGTCATCTGTAGCGAAATTGCAGCATATTATCTCTAAAATGTCATGTTTGCCGAATATTTTTTTATGTTTTATTACATAGATTTAACTTTATATATATAGTATATATATATATATATATATATATATATATATATATATATATATATATATATATAAGCATATACTAATAACTACATACTTTATTATTTTTATAGTTTTATAGGTATGTCACTGTAGATACATAAACTAAGATAAATAAATTAGATACAAATTAAATGAGACAGATAGAGACAAGATGACAAGTGATTGAATTTCTAGTATATAATAAATAAACTATACAAATTAAATGAGATAGATAGAGGCATGATGAGAAATGATTGAATTTTTATGACTAGCGTCATAAAATAATAAAATTAAATTTTATGTTCCCAAACTTTGGTTGCAACGTCTGTACTGAAAATATTTTATAGGCGGAGCTCAATGTTACTGCAACAATGTTCTGCGTCTATTCCATACTTTAGACAATACAAACATAACTAATAAAATGTAGATATATAAAATACATATATGTATATATAATAAGTTACAGGAAAAATAATAAGTGAGGTTTGTTCTAAAAAGGAAAGGATACAAACAGACTGTGTGGAACTGGATGGAGTGGCAGGAGTCAAGCAACCGGTGTATGTTGGGAAGGAAGTTGTAAAGCACTCACCCTCATATATATATATATATATATATATATATATATATATATATATATATATATATGTATATATATATATGAGAAACGCTTGCTCTCCGTTTATTTAGGAACACTGTGTTTTGTCTTTTATTAAGAAAATCAAACTATTTCTAACGATACAAGTTTCCGATGGCAAGTTATTTTCTGTTTAAAAACATCTTATCTCCTTTTTTTGTAATTTTAAGGTAGTTTCCGCGTACGATCACTTTTCGCTAGATATCTTTAAATGTTGGTTTTATTTCATAATTATAATAGATTTTCTTCAAGTAAAATTTTGTTAATAGACTAAAAATAATGTATAGTAGTTAGAAATTTTATCGTTTAGTACCTGAAAAAATTAATAACCAAATTATCAGGTTTACCTCCCGAATAAATAATGTAAACCTTTTTGTCGGCCCAACTTTATTCTATCAAATAAAAAAAAACTGTCGTTTGAAACTGAATTTAAGAGGGGAAAAGAAAATGAGTTTTTTACTAATTAAGAGAAAAAAAACCATTGTACCGCTTTGTAACCGAGATATAATAATTCAAATTTCTAACACGTTTTATGGTTAATATTTTACCAGTATATTAACCATGCTGCAACTATCTTAAGCATCCATCCACTCACTATCTTTTTCTTTTATTTATTTATTTATTTTCTCTGTGAAACGAAAATTGTTTTTAATAAAATCGTGTTATTTATGTCTGGTTAGTGATGTAAAATGTTTCATAAGATTTTATTGCGTTTTTATTAGCATTTTATTATTTTATTATATTTTAGTAATTAGACTTGTTGAAACCCATTGATGAATCAATGGTACAATCTGGTTCTCTCTAAGTACGCATGAGAACTTTTGAATATTTATTATTGATTCTTAAATTTGACAACAATTGATGGATTTTGAAATATCTAAGAATCAAAGTACGTTAATATATGACCATTTTCGGTCTATAAAAAATAAAGCAACTAAAAAGGCGTGTTTTTGGGGCTTATATATAATAAGGGTTCCAACTGTTGCAAAAAGTGTTACTTGAAAGTATAGAATCAAACATATCGCTGTATTTTTTGTTACTCATTGAACGTCGTTACATACGCGAGAGATAATAAGAACCAGAAAGTCTTTACTGTTTTTTGAACTTGAAGGTAAGAACTAAGTATCCTGTATCCTGTAACTTTTATTTTTACCGCCACAAGTCCAAATTTTAGCCTGAAAATAAATTTCAAATATTGCACCAATTCCTAGAATAATTATTTGTATTTTTATAAGTACGGATATCGACTACAAGGTAGTCATCATCCGTATGAATTAGCTAATCGGAACTATCTCTGGGATATGGAGTCTGAAAATTTCAAGCTAAGATTTCTTCATGACGAGAACAATCAGCCGTCTACATTCAACAGTACAGGTACCGTAGTCAGTTGAAAATTACGAAAAATCATTAGAATATACGTATTTTCAATACCATATCAAATGAAAATAAACAGTAGTAGACTCAGTATTTACAGGTTATTTCAAAATAAATAAAATTTTCGGTACATTTGTTTGTTATCCAATCGCTTACATAATTCGAGTAAATAATAAATTTTGATAACTATTGTTTATCAGTTTATAAAAAAAGTACAAATAATAAAGTATTTTAAAAAAAACTTTCACTCTAAGTGGTGTACTAACATGGCATATCCGATATTTTGAAAACGATTTTTGATATTTTATACAGAAAAGTTTGTTGTGTTCTTGTATCGTTCGAACAAAATGCTTACAGCGGTTTAAAAAACTTTTAGTATTGGGATTATACGGCTCATAATATGCACGACGAGAACGACATATATGTGCTACAAACACAAATTGATGATCGAATAGAAGTTTGTTACTTCCCATAGTTTTAAACTTTTATAAAATTGTAACACTGAACCGAAGTAAAAAAAAAAGGTTGGTGTCAACAATTCATAGAACCTCTATATAATGATATTAAATAAATAAAGATTGGAATGTGTTTAAATGGTCATATAATAATAATAATAAGAATAATATGGGCCAATCATCCCATAGGCTAGGCCAAGACCTCCGCCAAAATACACCATTCGTGCCTATCGTGTACTTGTCTTGTCCAGCAACCCCCAGCGATGGATACAAGCTCATCACGCCATTATTAGGACGGCCTTTTCTCCGCGTTCGATTATACGGTGTCCATAAAGTAGCTCGTAATGACCATCTACAATCACTAATTCGCGCAATATGTCCCGCCCATTTCTACTTAACCCGCATTACACTTACTACTACATCTTTAGCTTGTATTTTATTCCTAATTTCGCAGCAGCGAATTTTCTCGGCTCTCCGTATTCCTAATATTGAGCGCTCCATACTCCTTTGGCAAGTTAAGAGTTTTTATGGTTAGGAGTTTTAAATGGTTAAAATTCAAAATTAAACTAATAAATTTTAATTAAAACCAGTGAGTTTATGGTTATAATCCCCGCTGTATACTGAGTTCAAAATCAGTATTTGGACTTCTTATTGTAATTTTTACGAGCGCAACGATGTATTAAAATAGTTTCTGAAATATACAGTGATTACGTTTATATTTAAGTTTAACTTGAGACAGACCCTTTAAGTTTATGAAAAAGAGTTTTAGGCAAAATTTGTTTGGTTTTAAAAAAGGACATTTTTGTATATAATCCAGAATTATGAATATACTCCCAGAAATATACTCCCTGTACAGTATCTTGGGATATAAAACACAAATCTTGGTGTTTTACACTTGTGCGTGTGTTTAAGTACAATAAATAGTATACCCACTGAAAAAAGAACTCGGGATATACAAGGTATTTAAACAATGTATTCAACTGGAATGAATAAATTTTTCTGTAGAAAAATACAACCTGCTCTTTTATAGTTGCCCGCTAAAGGACTTCATGTTTTTTTATTAGATCCAAATTTATATGAAAGCAAGTAAAAATAACAGCTGAGTTAGCTACTTACATATCCGGTTTATACTAAGTTTATGAAAAAAAGTTTTTGGTCCTTAAATTTGTTCTATCTCTTACGGTTTTAAAAATGGATATAGTTCCCCGTGATGGTGAGCAGTGGGGTTCGTTTTTTCCTATTTACAAACTTAACCCCATTTTTAGCTTTGGAACAGACATACAAATTTTCAGCTCGTTATTTCTTTTCGTTTTTTGAGTTATCGTGTCCACGGACAGACAGGCGGGATAATTAGGTAATTTTATGAACCAAAAATTCTACACCAAAAATTTCTTATGCGATGAATATTTTCAACCGTTACAAAGTCGGAACTAAAATTGTAATACCCTGGTATATACTATATATACCGGATATAATATATATGGAAATTGGTATAATTTGAAAATACCATCATTGACTAATATTTAAATTTGACAGCTTGACAAACTTTGAATTAATTAATTATTCTTATGAAAAAACTCTCAACCCATAACATATAAAAGCGAATCATTATTATTATTCCTAAAACAAGTAGCATAATTAATTTGCATTGAGTTTGGTAATAAACATTAATATTTGATCAATCAATAATTAGATATTTTTGGAAAGAAGTTCAGTTATGCGTATTATATGAGTTAATTATCATTTACCAACATAATTAGTAATCATACGGCCTAAATTATATAATTAAATAATTAATTAGTTGCCTTTGAATTATTTATGAATATAATTAACTGATGTCAATTATCAAACTATTCGCTATTAAAATTTAGAGGTTTGATGTTAGGCAATTTATTTATAATATTGAATTGTATTATATGTGATTAGTCTATCATCAATATTATTTGAATGACAATAGTCATGAAATCACACAAATAGTGATATTTCAATTGAACCGTTTAATGAAGTTAGTTAGAATGATTAATTCAATTTTTGATTTTGAAAGAATTCATAATTGTAGTATATCGAATAGTGATGTCGCGTGTGACGAGAGAAATCAGACAAGACGATAATAAATCAGTGAGAATATAGAAGAAAATTTGAATCCTGATTCTCGATAAATAATCGAAAGACAGGAGGTGATAGATAGTACTCTCTTTCAATCTCTTTAGATTTCTAATCTGTAAAAATGTTCTAATCACCAAATCATTTTGGGAGGTTTATGATTTAATTTTTATACCCGGTATATAATATATACCAGGATATATTAAGTGACTTTGTGACGGTTGAAAGTATCGATTGCAGAAAAAAAAGTTATGGTATAGATGATCATAAAATGAACTAATTAGTCCATTTCCACAAAGTTGCCCGTCTGTCTGTAAACACGATAACTCAAAAATATAACGAGATAGCGAGCTGAAATTTCGTATGTGTGTTCTAGAGCATCAGACTATGCATTCGTAAAATGGAAAAAACTGTTTGAAACCGAAGAGATAGAAGAAAAATTTAAAGAAAAAAAATTAGCCTTTTTTAAAAACATTTTTAAAACTTTTTTCATAAATTCAGTACATACCGGGTATTTAAGAAATTAAGTAGTTTTGACTTGTTACTTTAGTCTTTATTGTTTTAATTAAAATATAAAAATGAAAAAAATTAGACAAGTCACTTTTTATAAATAGAAAAAAGAAAATAATTTTTTAGTTGTATTTTTTTAAGAAAAGCTTCAACTGTAAAAACGTGACGAAACAAGACGTAGATAGAATAGTTTAACAAGTTAATAAAATACCAGAGACATTACACTCTCTCTCGACTTGTCTCGTCTAGCGGCATTACTCATATGGAAATTAAACGATAATTATCTACTAGATAACTATAATCGTGAATTATATATTGATTAGTTGTGATATCTCTATTGACTAAAGTAAATCGGTAGTCTCACTTGGCGTTTTAAGTGAATGTAAACCACACAAGTTCATATAATATTAAGAATATATTAGAATATATTAAATAAAAATTGTTTTACTTAATAGTTTTGCAATTTGAACTAATGCCAACAGAGAGTGTTAGTTCTATTATTATTATTATTAGAGGTCGGAAAATGATAATAATATATATATATATATATATATATATATATATATATATATATATATATATATATATATATATACGCATATATTTATATACGTTCTAATATTCATGAGCAAACAATGGGTTATAAATGTTTAGTACAATTGGCCTGGTAAAGAAGTTTTGCCCTTTGTAAATTTGTTTCAAATCTTGGAACTTACTTCTCACCGATTTTTACTTTATCGCGACAATACACAAATATGGTTTCATCAAAATGATCTAACTATGGAATTCAAAAACATTGCAAGAAAACGACAAAAGAAAACATTCGTGAAAAATTATTGGAAGTGTAAAATAGAAATTAAGTAAAAATACTTTTTAAGTTCAACGTTTTTATTGTACACATGGCCACAAAATTAGCACTTATTTTTCAAAATTTTAGAATTGATTTGTGCCTCTACATACAAACAACTTTTATTGTATACAATTTACCAAAAACTGAATGAATAAGGCACAAATCAACTATGTACTAATTTGGTAGAATGAGCGCCACTTCTATGGCCTATAGTACAATCGATGGTATATTAACAGTTTGAAAATAATACTATAACTCAATCTAGGCAATGATTGTAAAATGACTAAACATTTAAAATAATATGCATAAATAAGTTTTGGAAGTTCCAGCATGAAATCACTTTTCGACAGATTTTGCTCATTTTTTTCCATAGACTAAAAATAATGTTTTCTTATAAATCTCGAAGTTTCAGAATTTTTGAGTTAATAACATTAATACGAGATAATTAGTAAGCATTCTCTCTCATTCTTTCTTATAAGAAGCATGTAAACCTTACATGCTTCAGATACATGCTTTAGGATAGTACTCATTTGAACCTAGCGTAGTACATGCACGTCTTCAAGGAACAATATGAATAATGGACCTACAATGTTAAAGAATATATGCAAATGCATATCATCCGAACTCTAATTATTATGTCGAAAAGGATATAAACACATAACATATAATACAAACTAAATGAAGTTAGTTCAGTTTTAAGTTTACTTCACACAATTATAATTTAACCATGATGGCGCCGGACGTTCGCCAAGTAAGCAGTAGTATGTATATATTATATAAACTCTCAACTCTTTTACCATTTAAGGAAATATAATTGAGAAGTATGTAGATACCATTTCTGACACTTTTTGTACAACATAAAATTTACAAAACATAAACTGTCAGGTCCGTAGAAAAAAATGCAGAAACACCTTTGAGTTTTTGATTCCAACCGTGGAAAGCATGTCGTGTACCAAATAAATCTAGTAATCCTTGATCGGCACCCCCAAGTACATGTCAACAGATCAGTTTAAAAGATCAGGTCCGAATATATTGATAACTTCAATTCCTGTCTTAATATAATTAGATCAATAGACCCACTTATATTCAGTGGAGAGGTATTGTCTCAAAAAAATGAGAACTCCTTCTGAAGTGCAGAATGTTTCATCTCCAAGCTTGTAAACATCAAATATAAAAAAAGGTACTGGTAAACTTTACCACTGTCTGAAAAAAAAGTACAATCTACAAGAACTATTCTTTTCCGATGTCTGGTTAACGCATGATTGGTCTTGGTTTTGCTCAAATAATTTTAGTCTTCGTCTTGGTTTTGCGTATTCAGTCTTGGTCTTGGTCTTGCTCATTCAGTCTGTTACTTAAGTATAAATTATAAATGATCAAAAATTAAAACCTATAATTAATTAAGCTTTATTTTACAATAATAAAAAAATTTTACCGTATTCTATTTGTTTTTATAGTAAACATATAAAAAAAATTATCTAATCTCTAACCATGTGTTATCCAGACATCGGAAAAGAATAGTTACTTCAAGAATATTCTTGTAGATCCTTTTTTTCAGACAATGGTAAAGTTTACCAGTACCTTTGTTTTATATTTGATGTTTAAATTTAGTGGAATGAACTGGAAATCTTAAATACACAAAATGTATTGTTCCAACAAAAACATATATTGAAGTTTCTTAATTTTTAGTTTAGTCAGTTCTTTGGTCTTGGTCTTGCATTCTTGATCTTTTTCTTGTTCATTCGGTCTTGTTCTTGGTCTTGCTAGTGTATGTTTGATCTTGGTCTTGGTCTTGCAAAATCGCAAGACCATGACCAAGACTACAAGACCAAGACAGATTTTGCTCATCACTATTTGGAATGTGGACTGAATCCTACCTCCATAATCAAATCAGCAATATAATTAAAGATACAAACAACGAGCTATTGTCAGTTGGAAATACTACTCAATCTGTTCCTGCAACTGCTTTTGATTGTGAAAAAGTGCGCTTGTGCGCTTGAATGTAATCTTTAAGAAAAATTGTTTAACTATTTCAGTCTTATTATTTTACTGATAAATTATGTTCATAACATTTCGAACCCCTTATTGTATTGTCTAACTGCACACATACTTCATAATTTAATGCTTTCGAAAAGACAATTTCAAATAGTACCCGTTTAAAAATTTATTCATTGGAAACTATTGATAGTGTATTTATCGCAGCAAAATTTAAAAATATTTTTAAAAGCTTTTTACAACCATACATTATCATAAACTTTTACTCGGTTGCATCGAAAATCTGAAAACTTAGTATAAAGAAATATCGGCCACAAATTAATATGGTAAGTTCAACCATAAAACATGTTCTTTTGTCAGTTAGTATGTCATGATACCACCTTTTTGGCATCATACCTTCTCAAGAAACTAAACTAGAAAAAAAAACATTTTAGAAGTCACGATAAGACTTACCGCGTTTTATAATATTCTCACAGTTTTCGTCCTTGGGATTAAGTGTTAACACACTCACAGATGCTGATATTAAAAAATGGAGGTTTTGGCATTGGATGATTCCAAAACGTGCAATGTTGAGGTCTTGATTATAGATCAAAAAGTAATTAAAAATAAACAACTTTTGAATTAAACAACCCTTTAATTTCTTCATAAGTATATTAGTACCTTAAAACCAACACTAATGAAAGTGTCCCAAGGAGTAATTCAGACGTCGTCCCGATTTTGTAAATTTTTTTTTGCATATTTGTAGGTCACTTGTATAAAAGCTTAGTACTTGAAATTTATAATCTATAATTTCAGGATCTATCGCCACTGGTACAATTCCTTAGATATATATATTTTTTTATAAGAAAATCAAAATTTATTGAATTCAAATAATTAATATTTAATAATTTAAAAGGCCGAGAAGAAAAGTTGATGCGAATCTCATCAATATTACATTTTTTCAAAAACAAATAATATCCCTATTCGATATACTGATAATTTTTTCGATATCTTTCATGCACTTCAAGTACTTATTGTAAATAAACTTAAAAACAAAATATAAATTAATATTGAAATGAGGATATGATAATGAATATGTTGTCTTGAATAAACATTAAATATATAAGAGTATTCGGCATAAAAAAACACCATGTTGTTGTTAAGCAGACAAAACAAGGTGCAATGAAGGTGCATTTCGACGTTATTAAATTAAATCTAGGTTCTACCGACAGCTTCGACCGCGTTTTCTTGTTGTATCTCCGAATCCCGCTGTTTAAAGAATAAATACTTCAATATAATTTCCCACCAAATATTTATCGTTCTCACCGTTTCCACGATTTCAAATAATTATCGACACTTCCATCATATTTCTATTACAAGGAATATTTTTAAATTCTATCCCTCGTAGCAAGATAAAATACTTACTATACGACTGTTTAAGAGTAATGCTAAGCTTTTAAACAAAAAAAATTTCATCAAAATCGGTCCAGTAGTTTTTGCGTGATGCTCGAACAAACAAACAAATTAACGAACAGACATTTTAATAATTTTAAAATAGCAGAGAAAACATTAACATTGTATGAATTTTCTTTGATAATTATTCTCAATGAGTAATAAATGGACTTTCCACTCAACATACCATCACCAATTTTAACCCAAAATGTAAAATCAACCGAATTTAATCGTTTCATGTTATTGTACTTTTTGTTCGACGAAGAATAATAGTTTTACATAAACTAGGAAACTTGTTTGTTACACCTAAATGTGTCTTAAAATGTAACCTACATATTTTACAGAGAAAGTGAACATTTAATACTATTAATTAGGGTATATAATTTTATATTAATTATGAGAGAAGATACATATATATATACAAATATTAAATTATGATATTACCTATTATTAATATATGAGTGTATATATATATATATATATATATATATATATATATATATATATATATATATATATATATATATATATATATACTAAATATGAATGTTATACATTATATGTTCATGTTTAGTTGTGTTAATGTTGACAATAGAATGTGATTATATTATAATATAACTAACATATATTTAAACAATAATATTACATCAAACACCCATTATTATAATCAAAATATTGTTATATATAGGACGGACATTTTATATACGGAGTGTATATTTATAACAGAGGCCTAACTTAGATTTTATTAAACGTTGTCCTTATAATGTATTCAGGTCGATAATTGTATTTTTTTGAAGTTATACTTCTTTCGAAGCGTTATGAGAATCTGAACAGAATCTCGATCGATCGATGTTTCTCCTGCTACATTGCAAACGTTTGAGAGACATTCACTAAAAAATCTGTGTCATTCAGTATATAGACAAAATTTATATATACATACATGATATGCTTTAGCAAAACAGACAGAAGTCTGTCTGTCACATAAGCTCTGTGACTACATTTTGCAGTTGATAATAATTTTGTGTGTGTGGATATTGAAAGACAATACCATATTATACATTATAGAAAGATGAATGATCGTTATTATTTGAAAATTTTAAATAATAAATAGATACACCGCCAGCACTTACATTAGAACATTTCAATTTGAAATTTCTCTGATTCGAATGTAAATAATGGCTTTAATTCCGATCTTTCAAACTCTACTTTTAACGGAAGAATAGACGGTGGCTCTGTTCTACCATGATAAAATATAAAATCATTGGTTTTAGTTGCAGTATATAATTTTTCGATAGTAGTTTTTCAGTACTCTAACATTTTATTAACCTTTTGTGTCTTCGTAGTAATTTGGACCATATTTAATATTATTTTAATAATTTATTTAAAAAGAAGTATAACTTCTTACGTACGTACTTCAGTAAACATTCTTAGATAGATTGTAGAGTTTGCCATGGACGGGCTACATTTCGACCATAAGGTCCATTGTGATGCCTATGGATGTGAGGACGTGAGTGGAGTGGAAGGAATTTGTGAGAAGACTAGAAATTGGTAGGATATGTTGCTGCAGCCGACTATGATAGGAACTATGCCAATATTCATCTGGAGTTTGTGAAGGAAACTGCAGAAAACCTTCTCAAGCATAGCCGGTTACTTCGTCCTTGTCCATACGCCGACAATATAGTCAATTAATCGCCCTTTTTTTTTTCTAAATAATTGACAAATTGCCGATGTCGGGATTCGAACCCATAACCTCCCAGTTTCCAAGTATGCATACTGCGCAGAAATAACGCCTTAGACCGCTCGGCTACTTGGACTGGTAAACATTCTTAGTTCAACTTTCATCTGGGATCCAAAAGCATGGGCTATAGTAGGAAATAAATGAAATATCCAAATCACTGCACTATATAAACCTTCAATCACATTATTCCTAAGCTATATTATCTCGTTATACTTTCTTGAATAATAGTTTATTAATACTACTATTCTCCAAATACTACAAGCCAACCAAAATTTTTGTCTCCATTTGTAGATAAATTAGTTTTCCATCACTATTTCCCATGGCAGACCATAAAGCGTTGGTTAGATGGAAGGGGCTATCATTGTTAGTTATACCCAATGATCTGTTACAGATCCCGTATAAACTCGTAATATAATTCTTAATAAGGTATCCTGTACTCAATTACATAAATTTGTGTACATGGTTATTGTATAATAGTGGTTTTCATTAAAATGGGTATACTTGATAGTACCCAGTATAACCTAGATTTTAATGATCTTCAAATATATCAAAGTGACACAATTTAGTTTCTTTGTTGCCTTGTTCACCTATCACTAGGAAGAAGGTAATATTCACAATTAATAATTTTTCAAAGATATGTAATTAATGGTTCTATTGAAAGACTCTTGGTAACATAACTTCTACCTATTCTTGTTTGAATTGTTGAAGAAGTAAAATTATTTTGTTTCTAAGATTGTTTCTATAAAATTTAGAACCGATATAAAAAGCGCCTTGTTTATAAGCAAAAATAGTTAGTCAACATTTCCAGAAAACTACTAAACAATTACTCTAAAGAAAATTATTTGTTAAAAAAGTATTTGTAGGAAATATAAAATTCATGATAGTTTTAGTAACTATTTTAAAATCAGTGAACACGTTTATGTTGTAATGTTTATTTTACGATCCTTAATGAAGAAAATCTCTACCTTTAGATCTAACAATTTCTTATAGTATAACAAGACCATCTTATGGCACTAATACGATAATATGTACAATCGGCTATTAAAAATCCTATATAAAATGGTCGCTTATAGTTTTATTTTTGATGTTAAAACGTCTGTTCCCTGTTACACTGGTGGTCAGTCGAACATTCTTGTAAGACGAAATATCGGTAATAAGTTCGAGACTAATAATGTGTTTGTAATAGTTAAGCTCACAACAAAGAGATAATGTCTTTACGTATTTATTGCGCTATATTTGTTTCGCCATTATCATATCAGTATAGACGCATGCGTGTGAATGGTTACGAATTACCTTTGGGTAAAGTTATAACTTAGTGTAGCGTGGACACGCGTTTAGTTCGGGTATTGATTTAGGTGTCATTGTGGAGAGTTTGTGGAGCACAAAATATTCGCCGTAATATAAGTGAAAATTACAAAATAATTGACGAATTTTTTGTCTCATATGATTCACAAATATATTCGGAATTATAAAAAAACGCATATCAGAGGTAGGCTCGTGTCGAAATCTAACAAGTAAAGTAACGAATGCAAAAGCTGCGACAGCGTCCAAAAAGGAAATAAAAATTTCTACAGCTCATGTGCAGGTCCTTTTTCACGAAAAATCTACGGGGCGAGACCGAACTGTATCTTTCGTCTGTTTTTTGGATAGTGCTTTAATTCCATCAGGGCAATAAGTTGATAGCAAGATATTAATATTTGTAATAATTCAAATAATATTAATAATATATGTTATTATTTTAATTAATTTTAAGCAACAAAAATTGTAAAATATATTGTTAATATTATTTGAATTTCAATTATTTAAAAAAATGTTCATTCCCGACTGTCCTTTTGAAATAAGTGGTAATTTTTTGGCAGGACTTGTGATAGCCGATTATAAAACGGTGACAACAACACGAGAATGATATTCAACGACAGGTTGTACTTCTAAATTTACGTTCGAGTTTTACGTGAAGTAAAATAACTAAGGTGTCAAAAACACACGTGCCATGTTAATGTCGATTCAGCCTGAAGCATCTTTTCCTATGCTATATAATGAAAAGAGTAGTAGTAGGTATATACGGTTTTATATTAATGTGCATGAAGAAAACGTCTATGCAATGGATAGTTGATACGTAAGTTTTAATCTTTAAGTACTCGATTCTATTAGAACGAAAGTTGGTAGGTAAACGTAGTCTGGGTAGGTATTAACGTTCATTGTTTAAGAAGGCGACAAACTTTTGAAGGTAAATTGCATGTCTTATTCTCTGTTAAGGTAGTTCCCGCACTGTCTTGTATAATCAGGTCAAAAAACTGGTTTGCTTTTTTTATATGACAAATTCATATACACACACACAACACATTCTTATATTCATATAAAAATTAATATAATTTTGAAAAAAAATTGTAACTATTACATTTTGAAAACAAAACGATAAAACGCGATTTAGAAAAAAAATTATTTAAGACATATTTATATTTACTATCCTAATTCTTTTCGTATTTTGTCGGGTATTTTTTTTAATACAACAGATAGTTAGGCGGCCAAGAAGTTTTACATGCTTTTAATGAGAGAGAATGATTAATTTGTTTCTAATTATCTCGCGTTCTAAACGGAGAAAAATTCTGAAACTTTGAGATTTATTAGAAAACGTTATTTTTAGGTTGTGAAAAAAAAATGAGCTAACTCTGTCGAAAAGTGATTTTATGATGGAACTCCCTTAACATGAAAAATAAATTGTGTATTTTAATATAGTCTATAATAAATTAAGAAAATTGTTTTTGTGAACCTTTATTTTGTCAGAATATGAAATACAAATCAAATCTAATATGATCTTTAAGAATTGCATTTGAAAAAACGAGTTCATGTATTGGCGAAGATCAGATTCAGTCGAACTAGAGTTCGACTGAATCGGATACAGTGACATGTCTTTATATTTCATACAAAAAACTCGTTAGTATACACAAAACATTTACGTATATTTTCCACCTTTTGGCTGCCAATCTATATAGATAATACAGGGTACGAGGTAGTTGACATTACAAGTTTTGTAACGGTGACTAATTATTAAACAAATACAACACAATGATGATGTTACTTATTTTCTAGCTCTTTTGTATGGTGTTGAATTCGAGTTTTTAATTTTAAAACCTTCATTACCGACGCTTTTTTTGCTTTCGTACTGTTATTTACTTTTTAAATAAAAATAATGAGCTTTGACAAAAAGAATTTTCCGTATCATTATGTTCGGAAATTGTATTTATAATGTGAAAGAACGAATATTGGTGTAACTCGAATAAAAAAATAGAAAAGAGTTATTACACATAGATTGGGAGACATTTGGTTTAATTTATTATGATTACGTAATTCGAATATTATTGTAAAATAATCGAAATTATAGAGTTAGTATACATAGATTGGGAGACATTTGGAATAATTTATTATGATTATTTAAGGATGTACGAGCACTGGAGCTTCAAAAAGATTAAGACTTCACTTTTTGTTACATGTAGTTGAAGTGCATATAAATCAATTATAAAAGTTCCAGGGGGGGTCAAGGGGATATTGAATTAATTATATATTAAAATTCGAGTTTTAATGGATTGTTCTTATGGAGAAACCCGTGAGCGTCAACATATTTTAATAATTTTCACAAAATAATAGGAATAAAAAAAAAACTACGCAATAGATATTTATGTTATAATTATCATTTTTGATTATAGATCATTGTGAATTTGGCCATTTTTAGATGCGTTAATTCATATATACATAGAGAGATGCCGGAACTTATTGAACACATTGTACATTATGACCACCGTTTGCAAAACTAAAAATTATATATGACATGAAATAAATAATGATAGTAATTAAATGTTTAAAGATTATAATGACCAGTATTTATTAACATTATATAAATATATAGGTATTCATTATTTATATGTATATAAAATGTCATTTTTTCGAGGGAAAAAAGGGCTTATGAAGGCAGAAGCTGAACGTAATTTTTCACATGTTATATATATACATTAAAACTAATGTCTTAAATATATTGAAATGATTATTCTTTAAATTATAATTAAAAATATAATTCTCTACGATGGATGGTGTAATTAGAATATTTTGGTGTTGTGGTAAAAATTACAAATTGGTTGTATATGGTCATTGACTCCATCCATGGTTCAAACAAAGTGTAATAATTTGGTAAACTTTCAACTTTAACATTTGATATAGTTGTATAGATCTCAATCCTTGTTACTAATTTTGTTTTGACTATCTTTATCAAGTACTCTACGTATAATCATTATTGTAAAATTACTTTCAAAAATTAATGAGTGCTTCCTTCGAGTCGAAAAATCGACGGAACATTCTTTAAAAGTTATAACGGTATCTGTCCAAAATCTTTAAATTTATTTATTTAAAACATTGTTTAATGTTTTAGTAAATTATCTAAGAATTGGAAAAATCTGTGAAAATCAAACGATTCCACATTATCCACATATTTATGTATTTATGCCACAAATTTATGTAGAAATGGGAGATTGGTAATTTTATTTGTGTGTATATCAAAATTCCGTCTTTGTAACGGTTGAAAGTATTGATCGCTGTAAAATTTTTTCCGTACATTTTGTGCCCTATTCATTTGGTTTTTTGGAAAATGTTTCGAATAAAAGTTATTCATTATAAATATACCAACAACTTTTTATCAACCCATTTTCCCAAAAACCAAATGAATAAGGGCTCATAGCACGTTAAAATTCTGAATACATTTTATACCACTTGAATACAATCAATTTCATTAATTATGTTGCATAAAAATTATTTACCAACATAAAAACAAGAGGAACCTAAAAAAAACATTGAAATTTAATTTAAATGATGACGCAAAACTAACAAACACAAATACATTTTATATTATAAAACATTCACCATGTCAAAAATCACCATCAGTAAAATTTATATATATATATCTATGGACATATATATATATATATATATATATATATATATATATATATATATATATATATATATATATATATATATTGTAACGGTTGAAAAGTGTTCAACCGTTCGATGAATGTCTTTTATTTATTTTTTTTATTTTTCGTGGATTCGACGCGACTGGTCGCTGGTGCCGAAGGACACCGGGCCAGAAACGATGAGAACGGCTTCGAAATCCGATGTCGCTGTCGACATAAATTATAATTATTTGTATTTATTTATTTTATTTTTTTAAGTTCGCACGCATTAAATAATTACCGATCTCGCTCAATCATCGATCATCGACATGGAGGTTGGAATGGTGTACGAGGAGCCGACTATTTGTATGGAGGTCTGTAACATTCACTACTGCTCGTCAACAGTTGCTGTATTTTTAAGGCTAAATTAACCAGGCCCGTACTATGAACTTGTTGAAGTGGTAATCGCTAAGTGCGAGTGTGTGATTGTTTTCGGACTCGTTTCGTTGAACAGAAGAATTAAAAAAAAAATGTTTATAAACGATATGCAAGTTTATATTTCTGTAATACGATGGATGAAAAGGATAATGAATTGTTAACATTGGAAATAGTACGTCGTTGTGTTGAGTTGTTGGATGGAAATGTTGGAGGTGTATATTGGACTTAATATTCAAGCTTGAAAAAGCATACTTTATTGGATGAATTAATGATGGGTGGTGAAAAACAAAATAGCATCATCCACATTACCAAGTTAGCAAATCAAGTGAATATTGTAAAATGTTAATAATTCTAAATCCGGTCCTGGTGTTAAAATTTAAAACATTTAGTGACAAACAAATCTTAGGAATTTAAAAAATGTGAAAAAACAGTGTTATTTGTGTGTTGTTTTGTTTGTTTTCTTGTGACGGACTTTGCGAGGGACAAGAGATTCTGATTTCGAAAGTCGGACGATTCGCATCGTATTGAAATTTGTTGAGCCGATTTGTTTTTTTGATCTGTTGAACATTATTTTTAAATTTTTATCGTGATTTTTGGATTTATTTTTGTTCACCGAAACGTTGATTCGAGCGAGGTTTGGTGGTAAATTCTTGCGTGTGAGCGTGTTCACGAAAGTAGATTTTTTTAAATTATTATTTCGAATCATTTTTTTTTTTTTAATTTAATTCATTTTTATTTGTAACTTTTTTTTGTTTAATATCAAATTTCGTTAACACGTTCTGGTACTATATTAAATAATTTTTTTATGTTCGATATTTATTTATTTTGTTAAAATTCGAGTGTTTTATTTTATTTTATTTTATTTTGTTATTAAATATTTAATTTTTTTTGTGTCGTGAATAAATAATTTATTTCTTTTGTTTCGTAAATTTTTGTTTATTTGTTTATCCGTAATCAGACGAGTGTCCACCTTTCTGACCTGCCACCCAGAGCAAGGGTTGACGAGCTGCCGCGTCGAATTCGTGAGTGGTACTCTGTAAAAACCTGGCACCCAACATACTTTTTTTGTTTTCGAATTGGTGCTACAATTTGTCGGCTAGCCATCACCTTGTTGATTCCAAGGTGGTGAAACTACCGTCACAATATATACATATATATATATATATATGTGTCTGTAATCACTCTAGCGGTCACAGTTTTCATTTTATCGGAATGAAATTTGATATTTGAGGCGCTTTTGGTATTCAAAAGGTCAAGTTCGTTAATGGGTAAAATCGGACGAGGGGAAAGGGGGGTTTAGAGGGAGGGGGAAACACAAAATTTGACATACCTCCCTTAATATTCGAAAAATCGAAAAATTTATAAGAAGTAAAGTTTTAGGTATTAAATTTTTACTGTAGTTTTGCTTCTTATCATTTAATATTTACATTTGTTTATAATATTTTTATAATATTTATGTATATTTGTTTCTTATCAATTTTTCTGTTACCCTAATATTTACAGAAATATTGACGGTTTAAGATTGAAAACTAAATTCCTCACTATCTCTGTACATATTAGAGTTTGAGCAAAAATGATGATTTTCTACAACTTTATTCCTTACGCATTTTTTGATTGTTCTAATATTAAAAGAGATATATTGTATTTTGTGTTTTCTTCTTTCTTTATGCCCCCATTTCCCCTTCACGTATGACTTTTATTAATAAAATTGGCCTTGCAAATACTAAAATCATATACGACATTTCATTTTGATCAGACTAAAATTGTGACCGCTAGAAAGTGATTTATGTATTTTAAGGAAATTTGCTAAGTTGAAGCAGCTCCTGCGTAACGAATTTTTTTAATTAATAAATTCAATCGATGTATTTTTATACGTTTAAAAAATACGCGCAATTATGATTGAATTATACAAATAATAATAAAATGGTTGAGTAGGAATTGAACAAGGAATACGATTAATTTAAAAAAAGTAGTAAAAAGGTGTTCATTAGATATTCATTAATTTTTGTTCAATTAGAATTAATATGCTTGTAATTATTTCATACATAGAATGTGGTAACAAACAGAAAGACTTTATTCACATAGATATGAAAAAATTTACTCACTCACCAGGTATCGAACCCTACACCTTTGGATATATATATATATATATATATATATATATATATATTGTAAATTGGCATTGGTATACTACTGTGACGTTTTAAATATACACAAACAATAATATAAGAAATAATTTATGACATAAGCTGCATCCTTCAAAGGATGTTACCATTCAAGTGGCCGAGCTGTCTAAGGCGTATGTCTATTTGGAACTGGAAGGTTATGGGTTCGAATCCCGACATGACAGTTTGTCAATTATTAAGAAAAAAAAGGAGCGTTTAATTGGCGAAACTGTTGGCGTATGGACAAGAACGAAGTAACCGGCTATGCTTGTGAAGGTTTTCTGCATTTTCCTTCACGAGTTCCAGATGAATATCGGCATTATACCTATCAGAGTCGGCTGCAGCGGCACATTCTACCAATTCCTAGTCCACACACAAAACTTGCTTCCACTCCACTCACATCCTTAGGCATCACAATGGACCTTATGGTCGAAGTGTAGCCTGTCCAGGGCAGCCGCTACAATATATCTATCTATCAAAGGATGTTAGCTCGAGAGTATTCCGGTACCACTCACGGTATATCTTCACACACTGATAAAACCAGACTGCTGGCATGAGCGTTGGGAAAAATATAATTTTATTACATAACATAATTAATAAAATAAGCTAGGTTTTATTAAGCTATAAATTATTCATAGTGTTTATGGAAGATGTTGATTGGAAAGATAAATGCCTTTGTCGGCAGTTTCAAACTTCTGATCGACCTGATCCATAGATGTCATATTGACATAATATATATTTGTTTTTCCGAGACAATGATTCATATTTTTGAATTGTTAGTAGTACCATAATGATAATTACTAAATACATACAACGTGCTATTGAAAAAAATACACCGGTCCAATCTATTGACTACCCTGGAAACTTCTCGTTGGATTTAAATTTTATAGTACGAATAATAGTTAAAAACTGTCATTTACTCATAATTAAGTGTCATTTGTAGAATGTTTATTTATTAATTTTCTACTAACAAATACATAATTCACAAATATATAATCAATAAATTACAAATTTGAAGATATCATTTAACTACATTCTTTAAACTAGACACCAAAGAATTATGACACCTTACACCCAACTTTTTTAAAAGATACACCACCTTTAAGTGATTCACATTTTCATACCTTATCGATTTATTTAATGACGTAACGAAGGACGTAATTAATAAATCTCTTTTCAAAACCATTGTGAAAAAAAGTATATATGTATGTCTTTATTAATGGTTATTCGTTTTGTGTGTTATTTTTTTCTCTAATAATAATTTTTTTTTCTTGTCAATAATTAATTGAAAAAAGCACTTTAAAATGAATAAATATTTCAAATAATAATTAACTTTTCAATATAAACGTGTTTGGTAATTAATTTATATATATATATATATATATATATATATATATATATATATATTTATATATATATATATATATATATATATATATATATATCTTTATTGAAAGGATCTCATCATTTGAAAATCTATTTGTCCATGGAAGCAGCCCTCCATGGTGATCTGCATTTAATTAGCTTACGTTAATAATAATAATAATTTCAAAACAGTCCATTGAGTAAATTTTATACGATTCGATATAAAGCTTAATTCATACTGGGTGTCCAAAAAGTATGGGCACAGCATAATAAATCGTATAAGGTGCGGTTCCACTAAAAATTTTCAACCGGTATCCCCTAGTAATATTTCCCGAGGAATCGAAAGCTCTAAAATTTTGGGTCGGATTCACCCATAAGGGCAAGCAGAGTCTAACTTTGAAATTTTAAATGGAAACCCATATATTTTATTGCATATTCTTATTCTATGGAAAAAAATTCGTAACTTTTCTACGAAAACTTTTTCTTAAATTCTACGAATAAATGATATATAATAAAATTTATTGTTTAATAGTGAATTTCGATTTATAATAAACTTTATTTATTACTTCGATTTTAATAAATTTATTTTTATAAATAATAATAAATTTTTTTATAATAATTTTTTTACAATAATAATAAAATTTATTATTATTTATAATAAATTTATAAAAATCGAATTATTAAATAGAGTTTATTATAAATCGGAATTCACTATTCAATAAATTCTATTATATTTAATTTATTCGTAGAAAATCTCCAAAAATTTCTCCGAAAAAAACGCCCTCTAGCCAGAGAACAAAGCTTCTAAGAAAAAGTTTACGTACAAAAGATACGAATTTTTTTTCCGTAGAATAAGATAAATGTATGAGTTTTCATTTAAAATTTCAAAGTTATACCTTGCTTATTTGTGTTTTATTTCTTCGGTTTTTGGAAAAATATTTCGAAAAATGGTTGGAAGAAAAGTACAAAAATTAATACATACGATAATTGATATCAAAATGATAATATTACAAGAAAAATTTTTGATAAACATATACCAAGGTTATTTCTGAATACGTGTTTCAATTTTCAAAGTAAAAAACGGAACACTAAAAATAAAAAAATAAAAAACTTTACAAAAATATTTCACAGTTACTTCATTTAATAGAACATAAAACGCATAAAGTTTATGCACATTCATTTAAAATAGAGTCGCTTGCACTCTACGCGAGTAAGCATACACCGAACGAAGCCAAATGAATTTATATTATGTAATGTTAATATAACCGCATAGTCTGGACTAAGGTTTTGTATCGATGCCAACAAGGTCTGGTGCATTACTACTTCTCATTTTGAATATGTTTATTAACCCAACAAGGATGACATATCATATTTACCATTTTTTTAAACCGGATGTACCAAACAATTTAGCATGCTTACAAGTCTGCAATAGCTTCCAAAATGTTAGCAAATTTATATCAGATATTCCTGTGTAAGCCGAAAATTACCTTCACAACATTGGCGTTAAGAAATTTGGAATCTAAAAGACTTTTTTTACGGTTGTTGAATAATACGTTGAATATTGCTTGTTCATTTTTTGACATAGAAATTGGCCGCATTGATTAGTAGTCAACTAATTTGGAAGAGAAAAGTAATTCAAGCTAACATTATATTATCCATAAATTAACAATTTAATTTCTCAATATTAAGTTTTTCCTCTTTTAGAAGTTCCGCAATCCTCATTTCAAGAGGAAGGGGTATATATGCCAAATCAGTTTCTTGTCGATTTGCCTTTTATATTATTTTGATGGAAAACATGACTTAGAAAGATAGATAGATTGTAGGAATTTTGTGTGTTGATTAGGAATAAGTAGGTTGTGCGGCTGCACCCGACTTTGATATAGGAACTATGCCAATACTCATATGGAGTTCGTGAAGAAAACTGCAGAAAACCTTCGCAAACATAGCTGGTTACTTTGCTCTTGTCCATACGCCGATAGTTTAGTCAATTAACCGTCCTTTTTTGTTTTTTAATAATTGACAAATTGCCAACGTCGGGATTCAAATCCATAACCTCCCAGTTCCAAGTACACATAACGCCTAAACAAGCGCGGCTTATTGGCTTGTAGTAAAACATGACTTGGTACAAAATTAAAGGGCATACAATTTTTTACTAAAAATGGTTCTATGGATATTTTATGCCAGATCTATTTTCTGTATATAGTTTGTAACTAAGATCATCCTAATGTTTCAAAATATAAGATATGCAGACAGCTTTTTGTCTGTCGTAGATATCGGAAAAGACGCACGAAATAGTTGGGAAGACTTTTGCCGGATTCTACAATTTATGACGTGGTGGGTGGCATAAACATGACGTCACATTGATACCTCTCATATCCTTTTTTTTACCAAACATGTGAATATAAATTATGCTTATTAATCCTTGTAATTTTTTGGTTTGTCATAAATATACTTTTTATATAAATTATTCTTGTCGGCAAAAACGTACCGGGAATTGGTGCATCGTGGCAAACCAGGGTTGCCAAAAATGTGAATGACACGCTTTGAAATGACGTTTTTTATTGACAGCCCCTAACTTTTTTCATTAACTTAATTTGCTGTTTCAGATGGATGCATAGTCAGAAATGTCTACTGTTATTTAATGGTATAGATTTTAAAAGCAGTCATTTTGTGACATCCTGTAATATTTTCAACGGCATATAATGTAGAGAGTATTATTACGATTACGAATTTTTCTGTTGCTGTAAAACTCATTCCATTTAGGTGAATACTAAATTAGCGCTATAAATATGTTGGTCTAACAGTCTTTTGTATTATATCATATTATATTGTTTATATTTTGATCTCTATACAACTGACTATGTCGTCGACTACTAACACCAAAAAACCTAATAGCAGCCTAAAACCTTCGCCGTTGTTTGGAAAATTTAGTTGTTATAATATGGTGGCAATGTTATTATAATATGTAACTGTTAAAAGAGCAACACAATATTAACTACATAATACTCACTACATAATACTCCTTGACAGAGTGAGCGAAAAATGTTAGTTTGAAAGTTCTCAGGAAAATGGATAGTAAAAAAAATTGAGGTGTTCGTGAACAGAAACTTTCCTAAGCAATAGGGAATATGTATGAAAATTTTTTTTCACATTTATTTTCAGAATATGTAAATACTATTAATACTATAATAATATTTAAAAACGAAATTAAAATCCGACAAATATCAAGAAAGCTATAAGCTTTTAAAGATTATTATCTGTCTCTTTCTTGCAAAAATACGAAAAACGGAGTTTTACGTGTATTTTAAATGGTGAAAGTGTAATATGACGTCACATAACATATCAAGAGGGCTATCACCCTCTTTGTCTAAGCGGGAATTTCAATCATTCATATCTCGCTTATTTTTAAAGTTATTTAAAAAGTAATTTTACCTTGATATTTGTCAAGTAAACATGCTTCAATTGAAGTGAAAAAAAATTTTCATGCATATTCCCTATTATTAGTAGGCTTGAATTTCTAATATCTATACATATTATTAAACTGTAGACGGGATCAATTCTAAATTTGATTCATTGAGTGGTAAAATATGCACCGATTATGAAAACTTTGTCTATTTGTTTGGTATAATTTGGCCTCAAAACATATAAGCTACAAACAGTTTTTGCATCATTTATACGGTCACAGTTGTGGGATGGAGAAAATCTAAAAGGAAATACTTATCTCATAAAAACAAACAACTTTTATTTGAAACATTTTTTCCCACACCAAATATTTTTGGCTAATATTAATGGGTACTACCTATTAATAATTTCCATTTAAGCAGCATTTCAAAAGTGTCGTTAGAATACGCTGTATTTATTAGTCCGAAATACCACGAAAAAGTGATGATATCAAATAGCAATCGAGAACGTATATTATGGGGAACTTATTCACAGTTAAAAATTGAGATCTGTTTATGGGATCTATCCAGAAATTCGGTAGTATCATTAAGTCCATCACGTGATGAAAATGTAACTTTCCATCATCTGGTATTGTTTCCCGGAAGAAAAGATGATATTTCTGCCTGCAATTAAACTGCATTTTCTTGATAAAAAGGGTTCAAAATATACCTGTAGAAAACTTTCGGGAGGAAGACTTTAGCTTTAACGTCGTACGGCTTACATATTTCAAGGTGATGCGCAGTCTTACTGTCGTCACGTGAGAATTTCCATGATATCGTGAAATTCTTAATGAACTACAGACCATACATAGAAATCCTAGTTGGCATAAAGAAATCCTAACACTGTGATCACTGGGAAAATATACTGCAGCAAAAGCTCGGGAAAATACTGCTCCGTTATGCATCCACGAGGCTATCTCTCGATGCATTGAAGCTGAACAGGATGCAACTGCGGAAGCTTACCGGATTCATTTCCGGGCATTATCCCCTGCGGAAGCATCTACACACTACGGGACTCCATCACGGGTCCATTATGTGCAGATTGTGTGGCGAGGAGGAGGCATCATCCAGCCACATTATCTTTAACTGCGAACCTCTGGGTTACAGCAGATACAACAAATTCGGCGCATCTCACCCCGAATATATGAATCTTCAAGAAGACCTGATCAGCAAGCTCCGGGCTATTGCCAAAATATGGGAGAAGTGAATCTCGTCAGACTGAAATAGAAGAGGGAGCACAAAGGACCATAAGGTCATAGCGTAGTACTTTTTTATTCCTATCTATCTGTCTATCTACACTGAAATCCTAGTTGGCAATTTGAAAGGAAATACAAAGCTACTGTTAACATCCATTACTTTGCACGACTCAAGTCCATATAGACGCAATGACCTATGCTTTGCATAGATTCTCTTGAACGTACTGTATATTGCTCAACTTGTTATGATATTTAATTTAAACATATCTTTTGTTTTCTACCATTATTATTATTATTTTATTGTGACGTCAGCATTGTTCATTGTTCATATTCAGCTTCCTTTCATGTCTCGTATAATTTGTTTATTTTCTAAAATATTTCTGTATTGTATTCCAGGAAATAGAAAACAGGTTCTTGTATAGTATTAAACATGGTCTTGTAGTATTAATAGGTACGAGCATCACTATTGCGAGTATTGACTCGAAAACTGAACGAGGACAGTTGATTGCACTTATTCTTTGGGATCCCGAAAAAAATATTTTTCACATACTTTTATTTTTTATGGTCTGAAAAATTATTTGATGGTTTTGAACATGCAATCTATGCGTGTATGTAGATATAATTTTCTTAAAAATTTTACTAGATAATGAAAATGATTAGTTTTTAATGGAATTTGGTGATCGAGCTTTTAACTTCTTTCAGATAAATTAAAAATCTTCTTTTTTTCAAAAAAAGTAATTGATATTAAAATACTCACACATTTATATATCGTGAAGAATTATAGTTGTGATAGTTGTGGAATTAGAGTTCACCAAAATACAAACCTTTAATGTTTTTACAAGTTTATTATTATATTCTAAAATAGTTCGTTACACAGGAGCTGCTTCAACTTAGCGAATTTCCTTAGAATACATAAATCACTCTAGCGGTCATAATTTTGTCGTGCCTTTCGCAGTATTGCGGTCGTTTTTCTTTCAATGTACGACTCAAGTGCATCAATTGTAGTCGGTAGCGATCCCCAGTTATGGTTTCATTCGGTTTTAGCAGCTCATAATCAATCACAATCCTCTGTTCCCACAAAATACAGAGCATGAGATTAAACCCATGGATATTCTGCTTCACCACTGATCTTGATGGTTGGGCGGGCTTAACCCATGACTTTCTGCAATTGGGATTGTCATTGTGGATCCATTTTCCATCAGCAGTAAAATTCGATGACTTCCAGCAGCTCTTTTGATCATATTAAAATAATGAAATAAAATTCGCTGGAAAAACACTTTATTTGGCACACATTTCGGCATATTTAATAAATTAGAAACTGTTGTTATTTACTTAAAAAAAAAAGATATGTAATGAAAATGACGCCTAATAACAGCTGTTTTACGATGAATATATTGTTGTAGTAACAACGGCATACTATACGACCTAGGCCATCTATTTTTAAACAGATGGAAGACTTCGAATTAATACATACATATTTTCCATGTTTTTCGTCGAAACTATCCAATGATATTATATGCTAATTTTGAGTCAATACAATTTCTGATCAGACATCATTCCAAATCCATTCGATTGAACATAAAATAAATGTTTTTATTAACTTGTTTCAAAAATGAATATATTTATTATATATGTACGATAAAAATTACCTGTACAAGTATCGCATTTAAATTTACAAATATCTAGTTAGATTTCATTCTACCTTTATGCTTTTACATATACTACCGGTAAAATAGACCAAAAATAGACAGCTGATTCAGTAAAGGAGTGGGGGTAATGTAGTTGTAGAAAACTTTCATATTTATCGCTACTAAAATATTATCTTAACAAAATGAAAAAAAAAACATGAAAATAAAAATGAAGTAAGTTAATTGTTTAAGTATCCTGTATATACTGAGATCATTATCATGCGTGAACTGTTTAGTTTACTTTATACATACGCACAAATATATAAAAATATATATATATATATATATATATATATATATATGTATATATATATATACTAATACGCTTGCTTTTCAAATCTGCAGTAATTACAGATGTTTGAGTTCAGAATATCCAGTTTATGAAAACTAAGCTGTGATTGGAAGTTTATTTTTAAACATGGATTTCAAATATTTTGATTATTTTGACTATATAAAATCATAAATCCAATTTCGTAAACATTTTCTGAAATTTTTTGAAAATGCATGAATAACGCGAAACATGTCATGTCATTTTTGTTTAATTTAAATAACATATACAACAGTAGAAAAACTCAAAGAATAATTTTCAAAAAAGAAATTTTATTTCTAAATCATAAACATTTTACAGCTGAGCGCCCCAATTTTTTATTAAAAGTCACATAGTGATGATTCGAGAAAAAAATTTTCTACCCTTTATTTTAATTAATAAAAATCTCAAAAACGAAAAAATATAACGACTGCTTTAAAACGAAAAGAGATAACGCGCTGAAATTTTTATGCGTTTTCAAAAAAAAGGTCCATAAGTGATAAAAATCTGCCCAGGCCTCCCTGTCCGAAGAAAATATCCACCTTTGAAACAACGTTTTAAATAAACAGCGTTTGTTTGAAACTTTTTTCATAAACTCAATATATACCGGGTATTTAAGCAACTTACCTAGTTGTTATTTTCTCTTGTTTTTATTTTTAGACCAAATAAATTAATTTAATTTCCCAGTACATCCCACTACTGCCCCATATGTACCAACGCATCCAGCAAATTTCTATTTTTGGTAATATTTTCGTTTTTCATCTTCTGTTTTTGTGATCACAACCAAAGTTGTGTGTAAAGATTTAGTCTTCGAAGATATTTTAGAAGTAATTAAAATTTCCATTGCAAAATTTGGTTTTAACTAAACATAGAAACATATAAAGCTATAAAATGAAGTGATTCTCAAATTTGTACAGCCTGAAAATTTGAGAATTTTCACAGCCTGCTTGCCTGAACTAACAGATGCAAATATGCAACGTGCATTCTCTTATAATATAAATTATATATGTATTTATGTATTTAGGATTGATTATATAATTATAATACTGTTTAAAATGATAATTGAAGTTATCTTTCGTTTTATTCTCGTGATATTTGAATATTTCGTGATATTTGAATGTATTATTTTTGTCGTACGAGATAGTACTCGATGTAAGTATTTAGATTTTAATAAGATCCCGCAGAATTATAATAGAAATTGGTACCAGATAAAATTTGTTTGAAGAGAGTATTAATTACTCTACTTCAAATTTACTAATTATGTGTCCCTATAAGTGTATGGTCTGTGTGAAGTCACTTTAAAGGGCTACTGATTAAGAACAATTGAGACTTTCTGAATTTAAAAAGTTCCAGCATTTTGAAAATGTTTTGGGTATTGTCCTAAGAGGTAAAAGCATTTCTAAAAAGGAAAACTTTGGGACAAAGATGTCCCAAACTCAGCTGATAAAAATTGTTTATGTTCGTAATATCTAGGTGGATTAATTACCAACAGTTGCATAACTTTTTTGATATCAATATGAAAAATCATTCACAGCTTGGTGGGTAGTAACCCACGACCCTTGGCTTTCTGTCTACCTTTGTATCCACTTAGCCCCAAAGATGCAGCGAGGGGCGTATATGATTTTTCATTATCACAATGCACTTCGTTTTTAACTATTTGCATATTTTAACATGGTCATTCAACGATAATCGTTGAGCAATTTTTGAGCTGTTTTACTTCGAGCGACTAGGAAATACATAAAAATAGCGCTTAACAGTTTTCGATGAAGCATCGTCGATGAAGCAACGATCGTCTTAATAATCGCACCGAGTTTTTCACGAAGGCAGTTTTTCACAATATAATGTTCCAAATTAAATTTTATTTTAAATTCGATGGCAGCAGCACTGATTGGTGTCTTTTTGATGAACAACAAAGTTCGTCGTAAACTACTATCACTTACTTTCACAAAAATTTTTCACACAAATATATTTGTCTTTTATAAGTATGGAACGAAATATATCAAAATTAAGAAAATTTCATTAAATCAAAACGAGTTAAAACGAAATAAAATGATCAAATCCGTTATGTTTGAGTATTAAGAATATATTTATAAACCACAAAAATTTATGGTAAAAGAAGACGAACGTTAGTATGCTAAACAACACGTTCAGTGATAAAACACCTATTACTATTGTATACAACAACAAGTAAATTTTGTGAAAGTAGACACCTTATATTAAATTATTATAATTTGCAATTTTGTTACTCTGAACCTTAGCTCATTTCAAGCATTTAATTACACATGACTCTACAATCAGTCTTCTCAAACTTCAAAGACATTAAAATATTTTATAAATATATGTATTCTTATGTATTCAGTGTATCAAGTTAATTTGGCATGATATTTCCATAAATACAGGGGATTTCGCTTCAAATACATATGAAAAATTCAATTTTATGTTAGCTTGTTAGCACCAGAAGCGCTAAATAAAAGAAAAAAGTCATACTCTATAAAAATATAATCATAAATACATACAAATTATTTGAAAAAGATCTAATGTCCAGCTTTTGAGTAATTAATGTTGAGTAATTAATTGGATTTTTAACACGTAGTCGATAGAAAATGCCTAGTAAATCGCAGGCACTTCTAAGAGAGCAGATGTGTTGGGTTCAATAACTAACCAAAATGAGTAAGATTTTTCATATCGAAAAAATATTGTTACAAATTTTTAGATATATTACTTAAATGTCAATGAAGTAATCGCTAATCGCCTCCGTTAGTAAAACTTCAGATATGTATTTTTTTTAACTCAGATGTGTATTTTGATACAAGTAATGATAAAAATAGGTAAAAATTTCTCCAGTTACTCCGAATAAAAAATATTTCTTTTATTTTTGTTAAAAATTGTAAACTAATAAATGAAACTAAAAACTAACTATAATAAACAACTGAAAATAACAACTGAGTTACCGAGCTTAATTACCCAGTTTATACTGAATTCATGTAAAAAGCTTATAAATGTTGTTTAATTAAACAAAAAAAAAACAACGTTTTTTGTCTTTACATATTTTTTCTATCTCTAACATTGAGATAGACCATCTATCTCTTCCTATTCTCTTTCTATCTCTTCTATCTCTAACATTGAGGATGGGAGACTCGGAGTCCATTCTATTCCGATTTCGGGAAAATATTTCGAAAAAAATTTGTTTCTATATTTATAATGAATAGCTTTTAACGGAAGCATTTTTTCGAAATCAGGACAAATAAGGCAGAAATCAATTATAAATTTTTGAAAAGATAGCGCGACTTTTGCAGGCCTAAGTAGGTACACACTAGGGTACTCTACATAATATGTTTGTATGGAAGCTGAAATTCTGAGGAAAACTATGAAGTTTTTGAAGAAAAATTTGCATCTTTAAGATTTTTGTTTTTTTAAAAGGCGTATTATTTTATTTAAAAGTCTCATCTTTACTTTAAGGTCTATGGTCTCTTATCCTCCCTCTTAGCGGGGGATACACGATCCTGTTTTGCCAATTCTGTAATTGAAAATTACTTTTAAGCTCTGTTACTCAATCCCAAATTTATAAGTTCTTATCTTTCTTTTTTGAGTTATCATGCGACAGACAGACCCTTATCTGGAAATTGTATGAGAACATTTTATAAACATCTATTTAAAACTTTTTTCTCCGTTTCTCAAGATTTCTCATCCTTACAAACATCGGACTAAACTTATAACATTATATACATTTTTTTGCATATATACCACCTATAATAAAAATGATCTTAATCAAAATATTTATTTTATTGTCGATTGTTCTTTTTTTAATTTAAAATTAAAGTGTAATAAACAATAATTGTATGTGCTAAGTGTAACGCTCGTTTGTCCCAAGGAAATAAAATTTGAAAATTAAACTTCTATTATTCCTCTGTACCATGGTACATACTGTTATTTAACATTTTAATAATTACCAACTCAAATTATCATAGCAAAATTCTATATATAAATTATTTATATCCATGTATATAAAATTATAAAATTAATCGAATTAACAAGATCTTTATAATATGATATGTGCTGCATACGATATTAAGAAACATACTAATTTTAATTAGCATATGAAATATTTAGACTGGTTTACACATTACTAAATATCAGCTTTGCAGAGCAGAAACATCTGTGAATAATAATATCGGGAGCTTCATAGAAAGCTTTTTCAGAAATAATACATAGTGTTTTTTATAATATATTTAATAAAACACTCCTGGAGGGTGTTTGTAACAAATTGAAAAAATATTGGTCTACTAATACCTTAAAAATCGAGAACTATTCCAAGTTTATCATAAATTACTTGAAATGTGAAGCATAAAAGTTTCAACTAACAATTCGGAAGTCACTTTCCAATTTATTTATTAGTTTGCTTGATGAAGTACGTAAAAATTGCTTCCATGATTTTTCTCTTTTAGCTCTTTCAACAATTTACTTTCAAAATTTATTAATAACTCACAAATTACTTCAATTGTTAGTAACTGCGGAACTGACGATTGTATCGAGACCATTCTTAAAGAAAATGATAATTCAAAGTATATATTCAGAACTGAGTTCATGATCAATACGTGAATAGTTTATTTTAGCATTTGAGCTGAATTGTGCCTAAAACATTCTGTTTACGAAAAAAGTTTCAAACAAAAGTGGTTTTTTGCAAAAAAAGGAACATTTTTTGCTCATAAACTTTTTCGATTTCAAATTTCTATGTAACGTATATTATACACCTGATATAAAAATAAATGTAATTTCTTCAATTTAACATACTATAAGTCCACAAGCTCTAAGTATTTTTAATAAAAAGTTTTCCTACACTAATAACTTTTGTTTTAAATATGTTCTCGAAAAACTTGTTAAAGAATGATTGTTATATTCAATTAAATGAAACACAATTTTATTCCTGTCATATTTCCACAACTGTGAACTGTAGCAAAAACATTCAAAAGTTCACTTTAATTTAAAAACTAGCTTACACCCGCTGCTTCTCTCACGTTCTATTGTTGTATCTCTGGCTCCCATCGTTTTATGACTGGAAACCTCATTGTTATTTCCCACCGCTTCTACTACTTCAAATATGTATCGTTCCCATCGCTTCCTCTACTCAAAATATTTATCAACATTCCACCAAATTTCTAATTTGGCGAATTTCATTTTGAAGTCTTATCATCTTAATCAGCTTTTAAACAAACAAATTTTCATCAAAATCGGTCCAGTAGTTTTTGTCGTTACGCTCGAACAAACAAATAAACAAATAAAAAGAAATTTACAATTTTACGATAGAAGAGGTTAATTTGCTTTAAACTTTGCACTACCATCGCATCTCAGATAGCTCAGTTGGTAGAGCATTGGTCTAGAATAACAGATGTCGTGGACTCGATTCCCATCCTAGATGCGTATGATTTTTCATGTGTAACATTTTATGTTAAAGAATGTGTTCATTGTTCAGGCATAGTACATAAATGTCAAAGTAAGTAAACGCTAGTCACTTCCGTTGGTATAATATAACCGAAAAAAGCATGCTTACAATGGATATAAATAGATGGTAGTTTGCAAAAACAATTTTTAAAAATATATAAATATTTGATATAGCAAATGATATAGCTTCCTTCAGGTTGACTCTTATCCTAGTGTAAATTGGCCTTTAATAAATATAAATATATAATAGACATTCTCACATTCATATTATGAAATGTATCATGTAACAGACAATTTTCGACAATAATATATATTTATTAATTATGACAAACACATTTCCACCTTGTTGATAGTAATTGTTTATTACTTCGAGAGAATTTTTCAAAGAACACCTACTCGTCTGATTATAACTGAAAACAAAAATAAAATTTTTGAAAATAATTTCATTAAATTTATTTCCAAGAAAAATAAGTTTTATTATTAGTTTTTCGGAGAAGTAATTTATTTTTTTGTAACTGTTCTTAAAACAAAAAATACTTTTTTCAAGTAAGTTCAATCGCAAGAATCAATTAATAATCAGTTTAATAAGTTTCGTTTCAATTGGTTTACCAATTGGTTTCAATTGGTTTCTAAACTGTCGGCGAATGGACAAGAACGAAGTAACCGGCTATGTTTGAGAAGATTTTCTGCAGTTTCCTTCACGAACTCCAGAGGAATATCGGCATAGTTCCTATCAAAGTCGGCTGCAGCTGCACAACCTACCAGTTCCTAGTCTACACACAAAAATTCCTTCCATTCCACTCACATCCTCACATGCTAAGGCATCATAATGGACCTTATGGTCGAAGTGTGTCCCATCCAGAACATCCGCTACAATTGGTTTGGAATACAACATATTTTTTTTGAGCAATACTAAACGGCCGATACAAATACCAAAAAATATCTTTAGTATATTTGCAACACTTATATCGAAATATTTTCGTCTTAACCGGTAATATTTTTACCGGTATCACATTATACACAAAATATATATGTTTATTCTCGCAATACCAAACATAGTTTTGTCCCATGTACAAATTAGAATATTTTAAAAGCACTGTCAAAAAATAGGTTACAAAAATATTCAGTCTACCGAATCAACAATTTACCCTTGTGGATTTATATTTGACATATACAAATGACAAAAATATCGACATTTTATTATTAGAGAATATCAGTTTATAACTACCATATTACTGTAATATTATAAAAACTACCAAATTATAGACACCTAACAACCCGGCTTCGCACGGGTAGCAGAGTAAACTACCTAACGACAACACACAACAAAAATGCGATCTTAAACGGTTCACTACATGGACCATAACCAATGCAATACACCATAAAATACACTGAATAAAATCAGAATTTTTGACTACCTAAGTACCTATTTATGCACGACAGCCAACACTCAAAAAGCAAACCAATACCTATGCCACAACCTAATTGCAAAAACAATGCATCAGATTTAATCAATATAAAACTCGCTCTGCTCGAAAGGCGACCCCCCCCCCCCTTGATCCCCGAGGTGGCCTTCGGCCATGGCTCCGCGTCACAGAAAATAATATTACATGAATTGTAAAAAAATGGGGGGGTTGCAATGAAAAAATTGAAGTTTTCCAATTTTTCCCGTCGGTTTCAAGTTCTTTATAAATGTCGATACAGAAAACGATGATCTAATTTAATTTAATAAGGATACGTAAATAATTACCCCAAACAATTGCTTAATTTAAAGATATATGTTTGAAAGTATTTTCTAGCAATATTTTTTCGTTATTGTGTATTAATATTAGAAGATATTACTCTGTTGGTTTTCGAGGGGCCCGCCAGTAAAGCTTCCAACGGCATAATTTTTTCCGACTTCTTCATATTTCCATCGTCATATTTCAGCCAATTTACACAAAATTTCAATCAATTATATATCTAAACCTGCCTCATGAATCACTCCGTCTATTGGTGAAGACCGTATGAGAATCCGTTCGATAGTTTTTGAGTTTACTCTCATTGCTCTCATGCTACTACAGGCAATTTGTTATTTCATTAACTTTCATCCCTTTACCCAGTTCAGGGACCCGGTGTAAGAGTTTGATCATAATATGTATCAAATAAAATCATGACATAATTAATAATTAAATGTAATTAGTATTACAAATGAAATCGACAAATTGGGGGAACAATTGTGTATGAACTGTTGTTGGTGATAAAAACATTGGTGTAATAAACTAGACAATAAATATGAAAAGATTTTTGTATAAAATTCATGGGAAAAATAAAAACGTGTATGATTAATAATGCAATAAGTTATAACAGCTTTAATTTCATACCAATAATACGAATAATAATATATCGGGAATATTCGACAAATCCATGAAAAAGTGGACTGCAGAACGGTGCTATATATGTACGAGTATGTATAGTAATAGATATATGATAATCTAGTTATTAATATTTATGTCAGTAGGTTATATGGGTACAATACACATATATGGCTATTGAAAATATTTCCAATTTAAAGTAAATTTCGAACAGTCTTTTCTCCCATCAATCTGATTTCGGTGAAAATTGCCTAATTGCGATATATTATTCGTCATTAGAGGTATATTGTATCGAAACTTCAGCTTGCCTTCATATTGGCCCAATGGTGTAGCTCTTACTAAGAGTAGATAAATAGATAGGTTTGTAAAGGCTGTCCTGGACGGGACACACTTCGACCATAAGGTCCATTGTAATGCCTAAGGATGAGAGGATGTGAGTGGAGGACAAGGAATTTTTTGTATAGACTAGGAATTGGTAGGATGTGCGACTGCAACCGACTTTGATAGGAACTATGCCGATACTCATCTGGAGTTCGTGAAGGAAACTGTAGAAAACCTTCACAAGCATAGCCGGTTACTTCGTTCTTGTCCATATACCGACAGTTTAGTCAATTAACCGCCCCTTTTTTTTTAATAAATGAGAAACACCCGATGTCGGGATTCAAACCCATAAAATCCTAGTTCCCAGTACACACAACGCCTTTACATGCGCGGCTACTTGTGTGGTCTAATAATAACTGGGACAAGTTCATATTGAAACATATAATACTCCACAACTCTTTCATGCATAACTTTCTGCTTTGTAAATTTTGTAAAAGCTTCAAAAACCAATCTCATTTTTCCAACTTTTGTGGAGGAAATAACCCCAGATAAGTTGTATTATTGAGTCTTAACCTAAGCAATAAAATATTTACCATTAATTATTTGCGAATAGAAATACCCTGTAACCAATTGCAGATAGTAATTAGATCTTCGTCGAATCTAACTAGTGCATATACACTTTCATAAATCAACTGTAAAAATTGGTTACTATAAAATGCGGAAATATGGGATGCACATATGGCGTCAACAGTCGTACTATCATTACAAAAATGTATAATTGATTTATGCCTTATTTTTTCGGTTTTCGAAAAAATGCCTCGGATAAAAGTTGTTCATTATAAATAAACTAACTTTTATTCGAAAGGCGAATAAATATGCCAAAATCAATTATAATACTTGCAGAAATGATTGCACGACTTTTGACGCCGTATGTACAAACATGAAACAAAATGCGCATAGAATAAATTGATAACCTGGTTTTTCCGACAGTATAAAATCGTGAATAATTCAATAATTGAGTATATTTTAATGTCCGTAGGCATACAGGAATAAAAAGGGGGAGAATCAGTGTGAAGGGAAACATACCATTATACAGAAGTGCACAACATAAAAATATTATCCATGATGATAAACAACCTCATACAATTATCCATTGATTCATTGGACCATATAACTCTTTCTCGTCTGTTTTTTTTGTTTGTTTTTATATATAATATGGAATCGTCATGTATAAATCGTACAAAACGAGAGATTGCTCGCACTATTACAGTTGATACACATAGAACATTGTGATGTGTTGAATGAGTAGAGAAGCATTTGATACGCAATATTACATAAATGACGTACATATACATTAACACCCGATCAAGAATCCGTTGGTCAATTTGTGGATCCTTATAACTAATGCCTCAAAACAAAGTTTTTATAATCAAATATTTGGTTTTTTCTTGACAATGAAGTTATACACTGCGTTTGGATATTTCTGAATGTTGCCTACAAATCACGTAATATAATTTATAATCAGAAACGTTTGTCTATACTTTGATGATGGTATATTATACACACTTTTAATAAAACAACTTTTATCACAATTTCAGCTCAAACATCTGTGATTAATTGTAAATTACAAAAGCATGCATATATGATATTTTGTCATATTTATATGACACGAGTCATGTTTATATACATCTACCCGTGTGTAGAAGTACAATAACAGTACACGCACTGGAAAAGAGCACAGTACATAAAAGATATATGAATACACAGTTGATACATTTTTTTGTTTAGTTTATATATCTTTTTATGGTTAACATTTAACAGCTATTTTTACTTATTATTACTTCGAAAAAAAAATTAAGGATATACGAGCACTGGAGCTTCAAAAAGAATAAGGCTTGATTTTTTTTTACATCTAGTTGAAGTGCATATAAGTCAATTATAAAAGCTTTAGGGGGGTCACGGGGGTCTTGAATTAATTATTTGCTCTTATATGGAAAAACCCGTGAGTGTCGACATATTTTGATAAGTTTCACTTGGAATAGAATAAGACAAATAAAAAATAACTACGCAATAGAAAATAGAAATATTAATAAAGAGATTGATCTAATAAATTTCTGGTATGATGGGCTTAAAAAAAGATATTTAAGAAAAAAACTGAGATTTCGGGTAAATTTAATTACTGACGGCGGTACCTTAAATACCCTTAATTTCCGTTTTTTTTTGAAATATCTTCTTTTTTTTAGGCCCGTCATACCGAAAATAATGAATTTTCTCCATTGAACTTATAACATAAAATAATAAACTTTATTGTGGACGCTTATAAATGTAATATATAAGATTTTGAAGAATTTTATAATTGGACACTATCTAGTGCTCGTACATCCTTAAATGAAATTAAAAAATATCCTTGTCTCTATTTATATTGAATTTCTGTATTTAACTTCCGAATCCCATACAGTAGATTTATACTTATCCACTTAAAAAAATTTCGATGATTAATTGCATTCTCATATTATTATTCTAATAAATATTATTCATAATGCGAAAAAATACTATTTTTATTATAATCGATAAGTTTTCTTTTTTTAATCTTTTATGCTGCTAAAAGCATTATCTCTTTTAATACGAATATACATTATTTTGTGATTTAACGCATCAGAAAATATTGTTTTCAAAACGGCTATGGTAAATTTTCTGATTTTAGAAAATACTTTATATTGTCTAAAAATTAATTGCCTGCAGGAATTTCAGTAAGGTTCGTATTAAGTCGATTTTATTCTATAAGGCATCACTTTCATGAAATGGGAATTCCGAATCTGGATCATTTGAAGTGCTTTTCTTATTTTGGTGAGTTCCATTATGACGAAATTGAAAAAAAGGAGTATAGTATTTGGTTCGCATTTCAAAGACTATTGCAGCCAAACAATTTATCATAAGTTATATTTGCCTTTGGAAAGTAGACTGCGGGCTATTGCAGACTGCGACTGCGGGACCGAGGACACCCATAGAGGCTAGATTTGGAAAATTGAGCAACTGCAGATTTTGTGGAGAATAGGGGTAAACGCCGGAATACCTCCTCATAGACTGCGATCTCCTTAGACTCAAAATAATATAATATCTGGGATGGTAATTTAAAATTTTGTATTGATGAATATCGGCATACTTTCTATCAGAGTCGCCTGCAGCCGCATATACTACCAATTCCTAGTCAATATACAAAAACTCCTTCCACTCCACTCACATCCTCACATCCTTAGGCATACAATGATGTATTTGATCGATATTTTTCCATCATAATATATTCTATTTTCCCGTTATGGGTCATAAAATTCAAATGAAAGTACTTTGTCAAAAACTTACCAAAAAAGCACTAGTATTTCCATTGAATGAAGATAATGAAAGCGGTAGTTTATATACAAATTATTTAGTATCCCGGTAATAAAGTTAACCTTTAAGAGCTTATATATATATATACACTTTTTTTATAAAATAAAACCACCATACGCGCACACATGCAAGTCAATTAATTCAGAGACCGTTGAAATAAATGAGATATAAACTAATGGATAACATAAAAAATATAAAAATCCTTAAAGCATATAACAATTGTTATATTGTGTTGAGTGTGTACGGTGGATTCTATACACGATGATACATAAGTTTAGTGCAATAAATATTCTTTATCTATGTATAATTGTTTTTGGAAACTTTGTGTCTATCAAAATAAATAAAATAGCAGGGAAGTTGGACTAGGGATTCTAAATCAGAACATTACATTTGATCCAGTTGGACGTTTCGTCACTTTATTGAGACTTCTTCATCAACTACAAAATATAATTAACAAAATTACAATATAACTTCAAATACGTAATTACTTAAACAAACAAAAATTCAAGACATTAATCAAACTAGATCAAATGTAATGTTCTGATTTAGAATTCCTAGTCCAACTTCCTTGTGTCCATGTTCACCGACAAGAGCATCCATTTAGGGCCATATACCGATCTGCAATACCTATCTGCGTATACCGTAACAGTAGCACCGTTTTCTTCAAAAAAGTGTGGACCCCACACACCAAATTCAAAAAAGACTGTATACACCAGGCTGTAAAACCTTAGTTTTGTTTGTTAACCCCGTCCGAAAGGTGGAAATGTGCTTCATCACTAAAGTGTCATTACCGGCGAACCGCCATTTCGAATAAACTCTTCAACGACCAAAGCGCGGTGCTGTCCCGACCAAGCCATGGTTTACACCAAACATGGCATGAATACACACGTCAAATGATAAATCCCCCACTGCGCTACCGTCACCAAAGCCGTAGCTAGACGGTTTCCAAATCGGGGAGTTCTTTCTGCCCCATCCTGTATTTTCAAACGTTACAAAAACGGTTAGTATAGCTTCTAGAACAATTGTATAAAATTTAGACAAATTATAAAAAAAAAAGAAATTATCTCAGGTTTATTGATTCCTTGAAGTTTCTTGAATATCCCTGTATACCCCACATAATAAATACATATATAATATATAAAGTTACATACATAAACAAACCTCGAAAATACATGAATAAAACTCCACTTTGTTTCTCCATACTGCTTGCTTGCTTACTTATGTAATATTCGCTATTGACTACACACCGTTTACTGTATACAGACAGACTTACTACATGCTATTTCTTTTGTAAATTACGATCGTAAATTTTAAACTTTAAAATCTACTAAATATGCTACACAATTTTACACATTTATTATAAGATAAATGTTTTTTTGGGTTGGTTGTTGTATATTTTAATAGCAGAAAAAAAAGAGACGGAAAAATTTTATGATAATTGTGGGTGTAATAGATATTGAAAAATATAATTTTTTTTACTTTCTTTCTCTAGTTTTGGATAAATCTGGAGAATTAAATACAAATATATATAAATATATAAAAACATATTTTCATTTATAATTCTAATAGATTCTCTGTATGATAAAATTTGTATAAATTCTCTGTATAAAACAGAATTATTATTCGTTATTTATATAAAACTTTTTTTTTTCAACTATTCAAAATCGAAGTAGTTACAACCATAAAGTTTTAGAGTAGATCTTTGAAATTATATTTCTTTTTGCGCTGATAAAACACTCGAGTGATGTCGCACTCACTCGATCGATGTTTTCTATCCGGCTCTATTGCACAGTGCTTGGGAAACATTTAGTAAAACATCTTCATACATACATTAGATGTTTAGCGTAACAGACAAAAAGTAAGTCAGTCAAATAATTTACGTCAGTGGACATTGAATTATAAGACAATATAATATATTATAGCATGAAATATGATTGATCGTTATTTTTATAGTAAATAACTACACCGTCAGCTCTTACATTAGAACACTTCAATTTGACTATACAGTTGAAATTAGGTACAGGAATGTCATCATCATTATTACTTCATGTTTCTGATAAAAGAAGAATATTAGATTTACGAACCACATTATCAATGATATTATTTTTATGGGATGCTAAACTTTGTATATTAAATTTTTATATTGATAAACCTTACCTGGACTTGTTAAATTTCACTAACTGATTCTAATGTAAATAACTCACTTGGGAAACGTTTGTGATCGGAAAAAACACAGATCTTGGGTTGCATTTGATTTTCCATATTAAAACATTGAAGTCAAACATATGTTAATATAAAAATAGTTCTATAATTAAAGGATGTAAAAAAAAATGTAAGAAATAAAAAAAATAAGAAAATATAAGAAATCCCACATTACTTCTATACATAGGTTATATTGTGCATTAAATGGGTCGTTACTTAACGAAAATCCATTAGAATTATGTTCGTGATTTTGTATCAATATTTTTATGTTGACTACAGTTTCGAAACACAGTTTCTTTAGCAGATAGGATATGACAATATTATATCATCATATATTTCTGAAATTTATTATTATTTTGAAAATCTCAAATATTTGTTTTATTTAATATATATATATATATATATATATATATATATATATATATATATATTTATAAATATATAGTGTGGAGTTATATATATAGTATAATAGATTCTTGGAATAAGGTATTTTATTCAAAGAGCAAATATAAAATTATAAAATACAAATTTTAAAATATTCACAATATATATAATATACACATATAATATTTTATTGTAGGTAGGTAGGTATATGCTAAATATATCGCATTAATACTAGCTAACCACATGAACAAAATGTATTTAATTATTTATTTATAATACAAAACAATAAATTTTATTCGTATATAAAACATATGCAAAACACAATTAACAAATAATAATACAGATAAAATGTATTATATAATACAAAAGTATGTTTTAGTGTTTATACTTTATACTACTCACTATGTGATATAATTTGGATGAAGGTTACTTCATTCAGAAACTAGCTGTAACCTGCTCGCTTCGCTGACGCTGAGCATAAAGTGTAGTTATCATAAACTCATAAAATGAACTCAACATTTCTGCTTAATTTCATTTATTAAACTTATACCTACTACTTTGACACACATATAAAATGTAATAAATAACAACAAAAAAAAGCGATGTAGTACCTCTTGTAAGATTATTCCTTTTAGGAATTTGACAAACATTAATCTCTAGATAATGTTGTTCAAGGAAAATGGAGTCACAATTTTAATTAAACCAAAAAATATATATACATATTGATATAAGGCTTCAATAACACCCATTAAAACAAAATGTTGCATACCCTCATTTCAAAGAATGTTAAATCTCTTTAATTTATAGTGCAATGTTACGCAACATTCAACCATTTTCTGCAACTTGTTACAAAAATATGTGTTTGTTTACTACTTGCTCGCTGGTTTCTCTTGCTCCTCACTCGACGGGGTTAGTTATTACACACTATACAGATGAGATAGATAATAAATTATATATATATATATAGTATTTACAATTTAACTATCTCTTTTTATTATACAGTCAGTGAGTGTATTCCATATACTTTCATGGAGTACAAAGCTTTGGTCTGTGTACACTAAGCTCAAACATGCTCAGTCATAATTATAACAATGAGACACTGTTGTTGGTACAATGTATACAGAACGGTGGTAGCCTATATATCATAATTTTGCTTCTAGATGGTTTAGTAGGTAACTGGTAGAAGACATGAAGTGTACCTGATAAAGCTTTTGCTAAGTTCCAACATCGTAATAATCTAAAAAAGACGATCTGAAAAACTTCAAATTAGCGTTCTGAAGTTACAGAGCTTTAGAATTTTCTGTGTCCTTAATATTTATAGTTATGGACCTCATCAAGGTATATGCACCCCGGAAGGGAGGTCGAAGCCTGACAAGTAGTCTTTTCTAGGAACAATGATAGCTGCAGCCGACTTTGATAGGAACTATGCCGATATTCTTCTGGAATTTGTGAAAGGCACCTGCAGAAAACCTTCGCAAGCATAGCCGGTTACTTTCGTTCTGGTTCGTACGCCGACAGTTTTGTCAATTAACCGTCCCATTAAATTTTTAAATTAATTTAATATACAAACTGCCAGTGTTGAGAATCGAACCATCGATTTTAGCCAGAATATTATTTTCTAGCTTGTAATACATCATTGATTGTACAATAAATCCTTATCCTTATTTAAGTAAAGCTTAATTTTAAGAACTTCTTAAACTGATAAATGGTATATGTCTTAAGTAGCAACATTGAACTCCGCCTACAAAATATTTTGCCTACAGACGTGCAACCAAAATTAGGAACATTACCTTATTACTTTATTACTCTATCCTTTAAATTCAATCACTTGTCATCTTGTCTCTATCTATCACATTTAATTTTTAATTTATTTATCTACTAACGACAACCTATGTAATCAAACATCAAAAAGTATTAGGAAAACATAAAATTTTAGATAATATGTTGCAAATATCGCTACACACAAGAGCTTTTGCGGCAACATTAAACTCCTCCCACAATATATCAAATAATTTTAATTTTTACAGCAACCAGATCAAGGACTTGTAATTTTGTTCAGCAATAGCTATACAGACTAGCAAAATTCTACCGGAAATTAATTTGTCCTTAAGATGTTCCTGCACAGGCTGCACGTCTGTAGTCCCTATTAAGTATTTTGTAATAAAGACGCACTTAAACAGTAAGAATGGACATAAATACTTCCCATATTTTTCTATTTTCATCATTAGATCTCGATGGTACCATGGTATTTTATTGTCACGAAGATTATATACAAGAGAGATTTATGAGAATTGGTAAAGTAGAAGGTGGCGAAAAGTTGCAAGATATGAAGTATAAACAAATATATGAAAATGAAGCTACATATAACTAAATATTTGAAAAAAACAGGTGCAGAAATAATAATGGAAAATCTGTTTCGTACACAAGTAGGTACCCATAACAGCACTGTTTTGTATGGGAATAAGTATGAGAACACCGTCAGCTAGCTAAACAGCCCACCACTCGTACACATATAATAATATAGTCGACATATTCATATTATCAGCATCTCTGTCTTCTGTATATTATCTTGTCTGACAACCAAGATAAATGGTCCATAATTTTGCTTAGATATTGTCATGTACCATATGAATGGTACTTAATTTTTTTTCTATATATGTATGTTTGTATGCTTACACAGTATGAACAGTTTCGAAAATATTGAGAGTGGAATAAATTTATTTTGTAGTTCATGTTTGTAAATTGCAAAGCTTGTGATTCATGATTCATTAGGTACCAGCACTGTGTTATATAAAAAGGACAAAAAACTGGTTTACTTTTATTATAGAACACATATATATATATATATATATTCAATGTTCATATATACAAATAATTGAAATTAAATAATTTTAAACTTTTACATTTCGAAAACAAAACGGTTAAACGCGATTTTTTTTAAATTTAATTAATAAATAGAGAGAGAATGAGAGAGAATGATTACTTTGCTATTAATTATCTCGCGTTCTAAACGGGGGAAAAAAGCAAAATCTGTCGAAAAGTGGTTTCATGCTGGAACATCCTTAAATCGTGTACGTTTATACCTTATTCATTCGGTTTTTTGGAAAATCTTTCGAATACAAGTTGTAAGTTTATTAATAATGATTAAATTTTATGCGAAACATTTTCCCAAAACCGAATGAATATAGCAGCAAATGACAAGTACAATTTTGAAAAAAAATACACGACTTATGTGGCCCATAATACTTAAATTATCATAGCTGTATAAAAATTTGGAGTATATAAACTTAGCAAGGAAAGGCAATGATTTACACTAAGTTCTAACATAAGTCAAAATATGTAAACCATGATTTTTTATATCAAAATAGAGAAAAACAAGGTGCTCAGATTTTAATCTATGCTATTCAATTTTCCGGATATTGAACACCCTGTATATTGATTCCAAGAGTGGCGTTACTTTTCAAATTTTACATTTGCTCTGCACAAAAGATATTATTATTTTGATATTGAACAACTCTATTTTTCGAAAACCAAATGGATTTGGTATAAATGGACGGCAAAAATTAAAAAAAACTAACACATTTGCATGTGTAACAATTATTGATTATCGATTTCAGTTTCATTTCTTTCGTCATTTAAAAAAAGTATATTTGCTACCCTTAATATATTTGAACCTCTCTGTATTAGGATGAGTAACTATTGTTACCAACTTAAACAGTATAAAAAATCTAGTTAAATAACTACCAATTTTTATTTATTTTGTATGGTATTTTTTTAATTTTTTTATCCTCAGGATATGAAGTAATAAATTACACTTTTTTAAATAAACTCCGTACTGTACTTTTGATTTATCTTAATTATTTTATAAAATTTATTATTTTTATACAATTTTTTGGGATACTGTACCAAAAACATTCATTATATTTTTGAACTACATAATATAAAAGTATCATGATTGTATACAAAAATATATACGCGAACGATATTTTAAGCAAAGTAAGTTTAAGTAAGATTAATTTTGACTTTTCAGGAAAACAAAAGCTTTTACGGTTCTCATTTTTTGTGAGCAAATTTAAGAAAAGAAGAAGATGTATTTTTTTACAATTTTTAAGTAATTTTTCTGAAGATTCGTAAAATCTTTATTTACGAATAAAACATATTTTTTCATTACATTATAATAGTTTAAAATAGGGGCTGTATAAAATACTTAGGTATCACCGATATATCAGGATAATAAAACTCATATAGAAGTGATAGATTCACAACATATTTTTACATACACTTAAATTTAACACAAATCACTAAATTTAATTAACAAAATGCCACCGCCTGGATTCAAACCTGCAACCTCCAGTTTTTGTTCGGCACTTGGATTTGGTGGGTCATCCTATATATTGTTGAAGTAATACTGCAATTCATGATTAATTAAAATATGAACACTTTATAATTTATATCACGAATTGAATTAGAATTGATCCACCATAAAACCTTGCAAGTAATCCAATCATATCCATTGTATATAAATATATATATATATATATATATATATATATATATATATATATATATATATATATATAAATATATATATATATATATATATATATATATATTACCACTAAACCATGTATAGATAATATAAAAGTATTACAAGGTATTGTATAAATGGTCAATTGATTTTCAATGGATACAATCAAATGACCCAAAGTGAAATATCAATGGATAAAATAGTTCTCAGATGGATTTAATTTGATATATTATGTGAGCTTTTCATTTAGCTATTACTACAACTAATATAAGATACTTTATTGGATGTTACAGAATTTTGACTCATAGTTCACAATTTTTATGCATTAAATTTCTATGGGTATCTGATTTCAGTTACACGGCTAGTACCTTTAGAAATAAAAGAAGTAACGCGGATTTCGGGTTGGTGTCATATCATTTTCAATGTTTTAGCTGAATACGTTTCTACGCTACACCTACAAATTTATATCTTTACACGAAGCTAATTCGTAATCATTCACATGCATGCGCATATACTGGTACGATTTTGTTACAGGCAAAACAATCAACGGTACGTAAATACATGATCTATCTGATGTAACGCTTAACGTTACTCAACCTTTTTTAACGCAATATTAGTCTCGAAGCTATTAGCGATTGAAAACTTACATTATTTCGTCACACAAGCATGTTCGACTGTCCACCAGTGTAACGAGATAAATAGATGTTTTCAAGTCAATAGTTCATGTGGGAAAAATATAGAGAAATTTGGAACCTATATGATAGTTAAAAAATGATAAATCTGTTAAATAGATTTCACTCCAAATTAATACTGTAGAGAAATTTGAACTTGGATTTTTACGTTTTATAAATTGTGGTGGGGGGATGTAATGTGGTATATCAGTTTTAGATTAAATGTTGCTCGTATTTTTATAAAGAACTACTTTATAATTTAAGTTTTGCTGTACCTCTTAACATTTTCAAAATATAAACTAAGGGACTCAGTTAAATCCAACAATACGCTCAAAAGCTTTGAGCACATTATATTGCTCGTTTTCCAAAATAACCGAATGAGAACAACCAAATTCTTTTTCGTTTCATTTTGTAAAGTCTATTAGACTTAACATCCCATCTGAACATTTGTATGTAAGTTTTATTTCAAAACGACAAGCTATTAGTATTTTTGTTCAAAATTATTTGATGTTAATCTTTACTATCGGCAATAGGGAATATGCATGGAAATTTTTTTTCACTTGAATTGAAGCATGTTTACTTGACAAATATCAAGGTAAAATTACTTTTTAAATAACTTTAAAAATAAGCGAGATATGAATGATTGAAATTCCCGATTAGACAAAGAGGGTGATAGCCTTCTTGATATGTTATGTGACGTCATATTACACTTTCACCATTTAAAATACACGTAAAACTCCGTTTTTAGTATTTTTGCAAGAAAGAGACAGATAATAATCTTTAAAAGCTTATAGCTTCCTTGATATTTGTCGGATTTTAATTTCGTTTTTAATTATTATTACAGTATTAACAGTATTTTCATATTCTGAAAATAAATGTGAAAAAAAATTTTCATGCATATTCCCTATTAAGATTGATAGTACACCTAAACATCGAGCCACACCTGTCAGAAAGCATTTCTAAAAATAAACCCAAACTGAAACACCTTGTATGCATGTGATTAGATATATGATGGTACTGAGTAAACAGATGATAAATGTTTTATACCTCATAGTATTATACTCATTCACTATCTATGCTATTTACGATTACAACCACCGATTTTCTGTCAATTCTGTTCTGTCGCTACTCTAAGAACCAAACCATTCACTTTAATCTGAATAGACTAAATTTAACGCAATTAATTTATTAGAAGGTTTCAATACTGATACAATAGTGCTGATGACGATGTATAGAGTATACAAGGAGTATTTTCACACATCTACCTCTGCAAACTGTTTCACACATAAATGAGAAAATGAAGATTATAGGTATACATATAGTTCATACAAAGTTCAAAGTAGATATTGTTTAAGATTTTATCTCAGTGCTTAAGTGCAGTAATTTAGTATGAATTAATTAATTAATGTAGACGTTATTTTCAAGTTTATTTTCCAAAAGCTTGTAAAAATTTAATAATTTATTGCAGACTTAAATTTATTAGAATGTATGATGAATACTTGAATTTCAAATGCATACATTAATCAATGAAAAAAGGGATAAAAAAGTGGGGGGAACTTTCCAAAAATTCCAAAAACATTAGTCAAAATACGTCCACAATGTTATCAGTCTTTTTTTTTAAATAAGTGTTTATTTAATGAACTAAAAAGAAGAAAATAAATTATTTTCTTTAATTAATGATATGTGGCTTTAAACAAATACTTGGAGGAGGGGCTCATAAATACTTGGATGAACACATAAAATCTAGCACTCCAATCGTTTATTTATGAAAGATTCGGGGAATAAACTTATTTTGTAATGTTTATTTCATTAAATAAAAGCTTATTTAAAAAAATAAGCTTTACGGGTTACCATTTCTTGGGCTTTTCTTGAGGAACGGTAAAATACAGCACCCAACTTAGCATATAAGGAAGTAAGTCGCATATTGATTTTTCTCAGGGATCGTGAGTTTCTTAATGTCTTTAAGTGAAATGTCTTTTGAACTGAACTAGACAACTGAAAATGTGGAGATATGGCCTTTTTAGAGTGATTCGCATATAGGATATACTGCTTGTTCGAATATGAGCGTAAACAAGATTTAGAATATCTTGGTTTTATATATATATATATATATATATATATAATAGATGACATACGAAGAACTTCAACGATAATTATTAATGTTTGTCCTTTTATAACTATTTTGTAACCTTACTTTCAAGTATAATTATATTAAATTTCAAGGAAATCATACGGTGGTATATAGATAGATTTTCATTCTATATAAATATATGTATTTAATTGGAAAATTAGATAACTATTGTGCTTTCTTGTGATGATTAATGTCTGTGGTAAACCTTTTATATAGTGATCAAACTTATTGATTTGTAGAGGACAGTGGTGTGCTGTCAACAGGAAAGGACAAGGGACAATTACAAAGCTAAAAGTGCGACTTAAAAAAAATTATTGTAACATAATCTATACATATTATAACAGGAAGTTGTCTTCCGCGTCGGCTTGTATGTTTACTCCTTCTAAACCACGCAACTGATTTTGAAACGGTTTTCAGCATCGTGTAGATAATTTTTTCCGAAAGGTTTATATGTATAGAACATCTTCATTAAAATTTCGTATATGTAAATAATAAAGATATTTCAAAAAAAATTTACTTTCAAGGCTTACGTATTTGATTTTAAGTTAATACACAAAAGTTACATATCACCTTAGTTACATATTATACAATGTATTAGAACTCTCATATGTGAGGTATTGTAATAGTGTGGATATAACCATATATTTGGCTGTTATCGACTCTCCGATCAATAAGCTCAGATCAAAGTGAAGTAATTAAACGTGCGAAGCCGGACCGGTTCGCTTGGCAAATATAAATTAATCGAATTTAAAAAATTAAATTAAATTTTAGGTTCATAGAATTTATTAAATATAATTTCGCAATAAAATTTTATACTTGATAATAATTGTGAAATATCATTAAACGAAATCACTGACCTCCTAATATCACTGACCTCCATCATATAAATGGTCTATCCTATAGTTTAAAAATGGTCCAGTTTTTTTATAACTAGCGCCATCTAGGTAATGTAGGTGGAGGTAAATGAACAATAAATATTGGGTAAACCGGAAGATCTTTTGAAGTGAAAAAATCTCAAACAGTTAAAATCTTTCAGATTATAGGCTTCCAATTCCGCATTTACAAACTATTTGATAGAAAAGGACCATAATCCGAAAACGAAACTATAAGTACTTCACATAGAAGAGAAAAGACAGAAACTCGATATCTGGGAAGGTTTGGAAATTCATAAACATAAATTAGTATGGACTACATACTCTTCTAAATGAGCACACTGACTGTTTAGCGTCAAAATTATTATCAATCATTTAAAGCCAATATTTAAAATATTCACCTGAATCATTGTAAATATTTATAATAATATGTTATTTCTATATATTATTAATTTACACAGTAATTCCATGAAATTTTTTATTCAATATTGTTATTTTTTAATTGACCAATTTAATGGTTTTTACCAGTTTTTTACCAATTTATACACATTATCTAATTTGTTGTTTTTCAATTATGTCGATTTGTGACGTATTTTGTTTTTAAATATTTTTGAATAAAATTGGACTGTATAAAAATAAGGTTTAATAATATATCAAATAGTTTTGAAAATGGATTTTTCTCCGAAACATTGTTTGCAGTTCAAGAAAAATAAAAGTGGTTAAGGCAAATTTATAATGATGTAAATATTGTATTATTATTTTTATTTTTATACCCAAATATTTACTATTAAATATATTTTGGTCAAACTTGTTAATATCAAACCAAGGACATTACCTCCTACACTTTTTTGCTCCAACATCTCGGTAAAAAGTATATAGTGCCTATTGGACTCTCTTATAGGTTAAACTGCAACAATCTGAATTGTTCGAGTGTATATATACTATTCTATTTATTTAGAACACTACATAAATATTTACTCGAACATTTCAAATGTGATTTTATTTTATTTAGTTGTAAATACTCTGAGATACACTAGTGACTAGAAACATCCTGATATATATATATATATATATATGAATGTGTGAACATTTGAACAACATAAATACTAAAAGTAGACCGGATCTAAAGCATAAAATTAAATGACACCATAAAACCTATTTAAATTGCCTTCATAGTGAATGTTTGTATACTTAGTTTTTGACCATAGAACCAAACATTGAACGGAGAAAATGCTGCACGAAGCTATTACTTTACTGTATCTAACCTCATACATATACACACAGATGGATAGAGATACGCTTCTTTCCTTATAAAGATTTAATATATATTATTTAGATACAAACTATATAGATATATCTGTGTGTATCTATTCAAGTGTGTTATAACGCCATAAACTAGTTAAGAGATATATCGCATCTCTATCTATCTATCTGTTACAGACATTTGAATGTTTCTTGTCACTTTGAATGTTTAGTTTATCTGTCAATTTTTACTGCGAATAAAGAGAAGGTATTATTCCTATATACACAAGTAAATGAATCAAATAAGGGTACATTTTATCGTTTTGAAAAGGTTAAATATTTATAGAGCGTACTAAATAATATTTCCAATTTAACTTGTATAATGTAACGAAAAGTCGTCACGTCATGGAGCTCCTACTCCTGTAAAAAATAAAATTGTGGACCCAAAAACGCCAGGTAGTTGACCGATACTATATACAGGCAAATGATTAGCACTTAAGTTAAATACTTAACAATTAAAGTAATGGAACTATTCTTGTTGACTAGACGGTTTAGTTAACATTGTATGTTATTATTATACAATTACGAGTTATGAAAACAAATAAATTTTGTTAAATATTAGGAAACTATTAGATAAAACAAAAAATAAAAACTCTCGATACATAGTTATCATACCATCAGAGTAAGTAGTTGATGATCTTATCGTAAGTTTAAATAATGAGTGACTCCGAATACCGTGCAGCTTGATAATGATAACTAAATACTGCCTGACTGAGGTAGTTGGGAGATCAGTAACTAATTCAAGTCGCAAACGAAAATAAAATTGAATTTGTTCGTAATTCATTACAAGACATGCATGCACTCCGTCAAATAACCTAATTAAAGCGTGTTTAAAAAACCAACCAAATTTGTCTATTCCAGTAAATTTTTTATACCGTTTTCATCTTCAAACATAATAACGATTTCGCATAAATAAATAAACAGTTTAAAAAATAGACATTCTAATATTGTTGTCTGTGATATAAAACATTTTGGGATTACTAACTATCACCGCCTTTTAGTCCCTTTTCTAATATATTATTTAGCTAATACCCATTCATCAGTATACATTTTAGCAACAGATTTATGTAAATTTTTTTTGTAAAAGTTTTATAGTATTTTCTGTGTACAGTGTGTAGTTCATCTATATGTGTGTGTCTGTGTTTGTGATAAAATCCCAATCATATTCATACAACCTACTTTATAGTATAAAAACTGTATTTTAATATTTAATAATTATCTGTTAAAATATTTAAAACGGTAACATAAATAGCTTTTACAAAAAGATATTCAACTATAAATATATACATAAAAAGTTTATCATAAAATTTTATCGAATATAGACAATTGCTAGAATAATATTAGCTATGCCTAAGGCTTCATTTACATGGATTTTTTCCAAATCTATTTCTCCAAACTAAAATATTTTATCCGAATATCAACTCAAATACATGTAAATTACAGAAGCATGGGTAGATGTAGATTGTAAAGGCTGCCCTGGACGGGCTACACTTCGACCATAAGGTCCATTGTGATGCCTTAAGATGTGAGGATGTGAGTGGAGTGGAAGTAATTTGTGAGTAGACTAGGAATTGGTAGGATATGCGGCTGCAGCCGACTATGATAGGAACTATGCCGATATTCATCTAGAGTTCGTGAAGGAAACTACAGAAAACCTTCTCAAGCATAGCCGGTTACTTCGTTCTTGTCCATACGCAGACAGATTAGTCAATTACCGCCCTTTTTTTTATAATTGACAAACTGCCGATGTCGGGATTCGAACCCATAACCTCCCAGTTTCCAAGTACTGTATACTGCGCAGACATGACGCCTTAGACCGCTCGGCTACTTGGCTGGTGAAGCATGCGTATGAATATAGACATATATTTGTAGTATCTTGGTATACTACATGTCATGTTTTCATACATCTGTGTAAGTATAAAAGTAGAACAAAAAATAATGGTAACGAACTCAGTATATACACAGAATTTATACATTTTATTCGGGTAGTTGTTTATACAATTAATTCTCTACATATTGTTTCTTTAAATTTTTTGAATTCTCTTAATTTTCGTCTATGGGCAAAAGAGACAAAGCAAATACTTTAACCAAAAATTAACGTCGCCTAGGTTATCAAAAAATTAGTAAGGATTTTATTGATGGTCGTTTCGAACCTGTAAGGTACATTGAAAAAACATATCTTTATATGCCCACTCTTTTTTCCATTACTCTTAGATCCCAGAGGTGTTTACCCCTTAGCTAGTCTAAACAAAATTTTGAAGACCAATCGTACCTCTCTCAATAATTCCGTCTATTGATTTCGTCAAATGAACTCGAGCATAAAATATATGATGTATATATGTATATATATATATATATATATATATATATATATATATATATATATATATATATATATATATATATATATATATATATCAGAGGATATCACAGAGATAGATGAATAATTAGCTTCAAATAGATATTATAACATTGATTATATAAACATAAGAAAATTTGTGCAAGTCATAAAATCAATAACGACAAGTTGTTTCTTGAACCTTAAAAACCTACCAACGTCATCACTATCATCGTGATGAGACATCAGCATGAGATCGTTTTAACGAGTGTGGTATAAATGTAGATTTTGATGTCTTTCACTAAATAAACCTTTTCTATACCTATAAAAGGTATACTAACTGTCGCTGTTACTACAACAGTGGTTGTCAAACAAAATGTCATGTTTCGAATTTAAGATTTATCGAAGTAATGTTATAAATGCAAAAGTGTGTTTGTTTATTTGAAAGAAGGGCAACTATCACGTCAAAACTGGTCAACGGATCGTCGTGTTTTTTGCACAAAAACAGTTGGTGGGTCGGGAAGTGACGTAGGCTACACTTCATTTTATTTCTGAGCAATTTCTTAACTTCATTCCAACTTGTTTCGACATATCTTAGCCATTTCCATGCCCAATTAATTTTTCAAATAATATGGATCTTTCTCCTTTTTCTCTTGAATCGGGGACTCCAGTTTAGGGCTTTTTTGCTGAAATCTTGATATTCTTTGAATCAGATATGGCCAAACAATCCGTATTTCTTTTTTGTAAAGCTTTCTGCAAGCGGGGACATTTGTGGCGGCCAGTAGTACAAGCCAGTAATGACCGCTATTAATAATTCCTCTACTTTCCTCGTATGCAGAGGTACTACTGTTTCAACGTCTTGCTATTATCTACTGTACAAGCGTCGTGTGTAAGCCGACTGTAATTTTACTGGCTATCACTTCTAGCAGCCAGTACTGTCCCCATCTGCAAAGCGCTTAAGTTTTGCTTCGACGTTTTCCTGTTTTTCCAAATCCCATAGTTTTTAATGATGTGCCACTGTGCATAGAATAAGACCAATAACCAGTACTTTTGGGAACTATAGAACTATTAGCAATAGAATTCGATAGATTCCTTATTGTGTCTAAGGCGAAGACTTTAAATTCCATTAAAAGGGGATTGATAAAAACAGACTATAGATAAACTCACTCGCCTGACTTTTTCCGTCCTCTAGTACTTTTAAGTAAAATTATCGTCTAAAATATATAATCGTCTCGTAAACGTCATCAGTTTGATATTCACTGAGAATGTATTACATATTATTACCATTTTAATGTAATGAAATTTTATGTTTGAAATATTTTGATAGTGAGTTCATATTATAAACACCACACAGTTTCAAACGATTATCAGCCGTTATCAAAATATTAAAATTGTTATTACTTGAAATAATATGCATAGTTACACAATACACCACCAAACACCACTACCCCCAAAAATGTGGTCTGTGTGTTGTTGATATTTAATGTTATGTGTGAATGACTGGCTACATAGTGACTGATAATAAAATATTAATATTAAATGTGCATTTGTGTTTTAAATTTATTGACGCATGAAATTTTACCTTATTTGTTATCGTAATAAATATTCAAAATTTATCGTATACATATTTATCACTCATATACAAAGCAGACAGACACATTGATTGTGATCATCAAGAAAGATGGGATTATTATGTCCAAATAGTTTCATGTAATGTTATTACAAGAAAGGTCATAGCGAGGTGAGTTAATTTTTGATATGAATTTCAGATTATACCAATGTCACTTTTGTTTTAACGATCGGTCGATATGTCAGTCGGCAATCATCGGCATTGCTGAGATAGGAGATATCCATTTGTGTTTGTCAATCAATCACATAGCTGGAACGTTTATGTTTTCACATCATGCCCAGACTCAAATGGTTTTTTTAATATCCTGTATATACTAATTTCTTTATCTATGCTTGTATATTTTTCTTGTTCTATACCAAATAACTGCTTAAAAAACAACATTTTTTAACAGTTATTACACGGTTTTTCTCACTTACGAATTCGTTAGTTCTTTTTTTATCAAAAGAAATTTCACCTTGTTGTATCTTCGTGTTTCACTTATCCTGTTAATGGTCAGGCGAATAAACGATCTGATTATCGGACTTAAAGAACCCAGAACTTTTCAAGAACATAAAATTTGTCGATTTTCTAAAATGAAGCGAACATTTAATGATGTAATTTGCAAGAACATATTAATCCGGTTCTTAGTTCGTAGTACAAATAGAAGATGGTTAGTTAGTTTAATATAAACTGGATTTTATGTAGCGTTATAATATTCATAAATTAGTACTGGTGTAAAATCTTCATAATCATTCAATATAAAGAAATCATTTTTTGTTTTCGATATTCCAGGGATATATTGGAATATATTAACTCATTAGTAATCAATAGAATTGTTTTATTAGCCTTTTTAAAAAAACATTGAGAAGTTTCTTGAAAAATAAACAAAAAAGCAGATATCTTAGCAAAAAAGGAAGTCGGAATACCTTTCATAGGCCCAGGAGTTTTATGAATTCCAAAGACAGCATGTCAAAGAGTGATTAATGCGTTGTTGAACGTTAAACATCGTGATCAATAGTAAAATATACCGCCACAATTACTCGAGAAAATACTGCTACACTCAACCTGAACAAAATACAACTATGGAAGGTTACCGGATTCATCACCTAACATTATCACTTACGAAAGCTTCAGTATTCAATAGGATTCCACAATGGAATGATATGTGCAGACGGTGCGTCGAAGAGGAAGAGAAACAGTCAGCCACATCATCTTTAACTGCGAGTTTCTCGATTATAGTAGATACAAGATATTCGATGCATCTCACTCCGAGTATATGTACCTTTAAAAAAACCGGATAAGCAAGCTCCGGGTCAAAATGTAGGAGAAGCGAACCCCTTGGACTAAAGAGGGAATAGGAGCACAATAGGCCATAAAATCGAACTGCAATACTTTACCCCAAGATATATCTATCTATCTACTTGGAAAAATTGAAACTTATTGAAATAATGGCAGTACCTCAAATACCATAAATTAAACCCAACAGGATATTTTCATATGCCATAACAAAATGATAATCTGTTTTTGCGTAAAAATAGATCGTTTTGTTTAAGCTACTAAAAGTTCCTGCTAAAAATTATAATATTTTCTTTATATATACCAGTCCCACAAAACAGTGAGCCTCAATCAAAATATGCTTTTTATCGAGATGTAATCGTCAAATCTCTCTTTGGATCATATTTCGACAGAGTTGTCGACTATAGATTAGCATCGATAAGGCCATCTTAGATGATCATTTTAAAACGTATACGAAACAACTTTTGACACTGAGTATTTGATTGGGCTATGGATTAATCAAACATATGTGTGTAAATTTTCCTTCATAATTGGAATACGATAAAAAATATTTAGACTATTATATGAGATAAAAATATACCTAAAAAAATTTTGAAAATAAAATAAAAATTATTAATGAAAAGAATATTTTTTACAAAAATTTTCTAACTATGAAGTGCTTCGATGTATTTCGAGTGTAAATTTGTATAGAAGTAAAAAAAAATCAAGGATTTGTTTATATGTATTTATGTAGGCTGCTACGACAACCATACGATTTCATTCATGTTTTAAAAAACAATCGGTCACGTAAGAAACAAAACTTACCCTTATAAGGTTCCAAGGCACAATTGTTGTAAACCAATTATAATTCAATTAGCAAATAATATTGCTGTTTTATTAACCCTCAACTGTATGTCTGTCTGTTTGTTTGTGTCTGTGGGTGTAGCTCTCAAACGCGTGGATCGATTTGAATGCTGGTATTTATTATACATCTCGTTTTCTTGCATCATTCTTAGCTATGTTTGATAAAAATCGGACATTTGAAAATTATTAGCTCTTTTCCAAGATAATGTATAATCATATAACATTATCATTTTATATATACATTTGGTGGAGGTAACGGGAAGTTTTAATTTGACCGGTTTGATATAGGGTCGGATAACTATAATTTCTTAACTTACTTGAAATATTATTATGGATCAACACACGGCGATTTGAAAATAAAAAGATTGCGAAAACCCGAAACTGGTATAATGTGTTAAATTATCTCATTCTTGGTAATAATAATAATGGGGTTTTACTTCCGTTTTTGAGACACCACGGTCTATAACAGAGGCTACCTATCATTATTTTTCAACCTTTATTGACTTTTGAACTGTTTTTGATGTGAGTGGAGGACATAGAATTGATATGCAGACTAAGAATTGGTCGGTTGTGCGGCTGCAGCCGACTTTGATAGGAACTATGCCGATATTCATTTGAATTTCGTGAAGGGAAACTGCAGAAAACATTCACAAGCATAACCAGTTACTTCGTTCTTGTCCATACGCCGACAATTTAGTCAAATTAATTGACAAACTGCCGATGTAAGGATTTGAAGCCATAACCTCCCAGTTCCAAGTAGAGCATCTTAACAAGCACGGTTATTTGGCTGGTTAATAAAATAATTTGTCTCATTCTAGGTAACCAATCTTGTCGGCACAAAAGATACGAGCTCAGTCTTTAATAAAATTTTGGTATTAATTAGTTATAATATTTGAAAAAAAGCATTTGGAATCTTCTCTTTCCATTTTGAATTTCTGATAGTTTGGAAAATTTTAACTAATAGATGTTTTAATATTTTCAGGGACGAAAAATTGATCAAACGATTGATCACTTCCAAAATAAAACTATCAGGTTACGTTACTGATCGCAACATAAGCCATCAATGATTTATTCATAGAACAAAAAGTATATCAACCTTTTTATACGAAATTTTATTTTAATAAAAATTGTGGAAAATAGTAAAGTGAATCCCTAAAATAGATATACGGTATTTCAAATAAAATAGAAGAAAAATATAAACATATTCCGTATAGATAAAATGACCTAAATACATTTTCCTATTCATTAAAAAGATAACGTTATTTCTCTCTCCTGTTTACAAAACCAACTGAAAATAATTTTAAATTCATTTTTAGTATGTACAAAATATTTTTTAACAAAATTAATTGGAAAATATTAGTAAACCACTTTATATACAGCCAAGATTGGGTACTTTTTCAAGTTCGAATATTTAAATTTTTCTAAATAAAATATTAAAAGATATCGCAGTCACAAACATCGCATTGGTTCATTTCTGAGAAATGTTTTTATATATAAACATTGTTTTTAATGAAATTTAATTAGAATTGTCAAAAAACAGAGAGAGGAAACAACATTGTCATCATTGATCAAAATCCATTTTCTATGAACCAGAATGTTATTAAAGGGAAACGCATTTTTATAAAAAATGCTTTAGGCGGTTGATGTATTATCGAATAGAATCACATAGGTTTTGTTGACAAGTGCCGTTCTTACGTACATATTAACTTGTCATGTAAATTACTACAGTGTAATAGCCCATGTAAGAGGTATATTGAAAATGTCCGTGAATTATTCCTACTGGGGACACCACGTAAAAAAAACGTGCCTCCAGACTCTTCCTCATAGGGGATAGGGAGAAGATTCAATTACTAATTATTAAATAGATAAAAATTTGGGAACAAATTTTCTTTTGGTCATTATAACTTTTTTTCTGGTCTTTTTACAAATGACATCAAAGAATTTTAATAAAGTGGTTTTCAAGGAATTTCCATTACAAATTTAATTTATTTAATAGGGTTTTACAGCACTGAGAATCTAACATTGCAATGCCAACCATTAAAATGATTTTTATAAAAATAATGGAAAGATGGGAGAAAACTATGCTTAATCATTCATATTAAAGTATACTGCTATTCTCCAGTACTCGTAAGTATACATTAATATGAATGATTAGGCATAGTTTTCTCCCATCTTTCCATTATTTATATAAAAAAACATTTTAATGGTTGGCATTGCAATGTTAGATTTTCAGTGCTGTAAAACCCTATTAAATAAATAAAATTTGTAATGAAAATTCCTTGAAAATCACTCTATCAAAATTATGTAATTTTTTTGTAGAAAGACCAGGAAAAAAGTTATAACGACCAAAAGAAAATTTGTTCCCAAATTGTTATCTATTTTCGTTAATAACTTTGTTATTTTTTGTTCTACGACTAAAAGTTATACAATCAAAGTTGTAGAGAATTTAACTTGCAACCAAATATTTGAACAAATTTTCTGTGGGACGAATAGAGTTAAAACCATTCGCACCTCTTTTACAAGATGGCGGCCGTAGGACAAGGGTTGCGACCCCACAAACATGGATATAATTTTACACTAACCCCCTCTTGACATCCAAGAAATAAAATTTCGTGCTCTACTTTTTGCAACCCCAAATGTAACTTTTCAATGGACTAATACCAATATGAACTAACTGGTTTAAATTTTTTAATAACACACATTTTTAAAGGACAATTGCTTTACTAGAAAGTAGAGATATGGAACTTATTTGTGATACAGAACATGTGACAAATGCAAGCATTGTCTTGGCTGCCCTGCTTATCTTGGGATTCCTGTCTTGCAGAGATTTATTGAAAATAATATAACATCAAATACAAATACATAAACAAAAATACAAAAACAAAAATACAAAAACAAAAATACAAAAATACAAAATCAAATACAAATACAAAATCTAATACAAAACTAATCGTTTGGCATTAAATTGCAAAAAAAAATTGCTGATCCATTATTATGTCTTAAACGACAGATTACTCCGCCTGGAACTTTTAATGAAACAGAAATATCATTTATGGGATTTGACGCAAGCGTTTAGCTCTCATTATAAAATATAATGTCATTCTTCTACATAATGATTCAAAAATGTGCATAATGATTCAATGTGCATAGTGATTTAAATTGAATAAATATTATCTGAGAACATTGATCATTGATCCGGAAATGCTATATGTATAAAATTAAACCCCAAGAAAAAGAGCTGCTAGAACCTCTGAGCAGCTAAGTTATATTCTACAAAAGAAGAGGCTACTTTCCGTTATCTAACGTAGAGGGTGGGTTTGCATCCTTTTTCTATAAAAAAAAACCGTTACATTTCATTCTGATATGACTTAAATTGCGTCCTTTAGGTCATATACAGACAGTTTAAGTACACTTTTATAAAGTAAGAAATTTTGTTAGATCGTTTCATTGCTGTAACCTCAAAATATGAATTTTATTTCTCGACCAAGTCTCTCATATATTTTATCTGGCACAAAAGGGCCACCCTAGTAGGTATACATGCATGTTTTATCGTATATTGATAATAAAACCAATTCAAAATCAAATAATATCGATGTGCACACAATAGATTGTGAATTCATGCAAAAGTTATGATACAACGAATATTTTATCGTAGATAAACATATCACACCATCGTCATGGTTAGAGCCAGGTATCGTGCATAGGACACATGTATATATTATATGTATATAAAGGTAAAGAGAAGATCGCCCTCTTCGATATTCTACCTTCTATCTCGATAAATATTATCTGGCGTTACTATAACCAAAAGGAGAGTAAACTTGGAAACCATATACCTGTCAAGACGAGGTTAATGTATATATTACATACTCGAACTAACAAATGTAGTATTGAAAATCTTCACTGTTTAAAATGTCGTTGATGAATTTTCCGTATAATTCGATGGTGCTTCGAGAATTGTCAATCATTTATTCAATTTAGATTCTAGGACCAAGCAAAGAACTAACGGGATTTTCACAAATTCTTAACAAAAAGGCATTTTTCAAAATCGATCCAGAATGATATCAGATACAGGAATTATTAGGACGGGCGCAGGTTGAGATGCAGTCGGTAAAGTAACTTACCATTAGTCTCTGTGAAACAAAGAAATGAATACAACAGAGAATGTTTGCTCACAGGATCAAATAACGCTCACAGGATGAACAACGCGTCTGTGAGTTCGACCTGCTAATAAAAGTTTTAGGTTACACGGTAATAATACTTTCATCAGAAAATTCACCCGTAAGGATGAATTTTTCGTGGGTCCTTCTGTCTATTACATTTATTTAGTCTTAAAAATCAGAATCAGTTTCTGACTTGAAAGATTCATTTTACATTGGAATGGTCCCCACAACTTTCACTGCAGTTAATTCAAATGTTGCCTACCTGCGCCATCGTGCATCACCCCTGCGTTACACAGCAATAAAACTTAAAATCTTCATTTGACCGAAAAGGGGTACTGGTTTTGTGACGTTTAATTTGCTACCGGGATCGAAAAAATAGAATGCAGCGTGAGGAACGGCGTCAAATATACTGGAATTTTTTTAGTTTTGCTATGTATCCTTTGCTAAGAAATGCATAATGTAGCATGATGACCGGCAAGAGAGGGGTCAAACATGCTTGACGATGGTGTATTTTGTGGATGACATCTATTCACAATTTCTGACTCTAAATAGTCGCTGATTAGACATGTAATAATATTTTACGGAAGAATATCGATAACGATTATGTTCTATACTATATATAATATTGAGTGTTGAGAGACCTAGATGGAAAACAGGTATTCAATGTGGTGGTTTCACTGTCATCGGAAGCCTTCATATATGTATATAAATGTATCATGTTTCCCTACAGAGATGCTAATAATATTGAAATTATTAAAGACCAAATTCTATCCAGGGACATACCTTTGTGGTTTTGTTGAAATCTATTGTAAATTAATTACATATGGTTAAGTACAATCATCCTTTCCCTATACTAATTTTTTTAATTAATATCTTATAAATTTATTGACCTTTTGTGACAATTTTCTATTAATTTTATCACCTTACCCTTTATTATTTTATCATCATAATAACAATAGAACCATACTATTAATTTTGATACCGAAACCAGATGTAAGATGTTTGTTTTGCGTTAAATAAATTAAAGATATTGACAAATGTTAATAATTTTTGTAGATATTTGTATTAGAAATAATCAGTTAGATTTTAATATAAAGAAACGATTTTTTAGCTCTAAATGAATTTATCTCACTTTAAATAATAGCAAACTTTTAAAATGCGTCACGAACGAACTCCGTAGCCAAAGCCAATTTTCATGGAAGAAGGGATCATAATGACTATCAAATCATGTAACCATGCTGACATAGTTTTAATATTCGTCCTAGATAACATAAATTGCACATAGTGTAAATATCAGAGCTACAGAAAATATGGTTAGGTATGGTTAGTAAATTTATTTACTACAACTTTACTTCTGATAAAATTTTCCATTTTACTAATATTCAAGATTTATGTGTCTTCCACTGTCTAAGGAGGGGGGGGGGGAGGTTTTATACTTCATATCTACTAGATTCATCATCTACGTGTTCAATAGAATTTTTTCGAAATTTCTTAATCGGTACAAAGGCAATAGTTATGCAGATTGTGTGGCGAAGAGGAAGAAACATCCAGCCACATAATCTTTGATTGCGAACCTCTAGGTTAAAGCAGATATAGGACATTCGGTGCATCCCGAATATATGAACCTTAAGGAAGAACTGATAAGCAAGCTCCTGGCTATTGCCAGCATATGGGAGAAAGTAATCTCGTCAGACTAAAGTAGAAGGGGGAGCACAATGGACCATAAGGTCGAAGTTCTATACTTTTTAGACCCCAAGATATATCTATCTATCTATCTAAGGCAATAGTTAAATTTTCTTAAGAATATTCTCTAGAGCTAAGATACAAGCCTTTATTTACAGATGTGCTCACCAAATTTTTATTTCCGTGAATAATTTTTGATTTTAAGTTAATTCAGATGTTCATTTAGCTGGGTCTGATAAAAGATTCGATCCGATTACAATCACATTGACAGTACCATGAATGGACTTATTCCGCACTCAAAAACAACTTTTTTCCGATAACATTTTATAATTCGTTAATGAAAAAATGGTACTCCGTTGATAGTGTGATTATAAATATTAAAAGAGCATTAAGAAGGGTTATATTATGCAAATTAGTTTCTTTGAAATTTGACAAAATTTAACAGCGGGAGTAAATTTTTGGTTACTATCAAATCACAATCAACGCAGAGTAAAAAGCCAGTCATATCGAACAATTACTTAATGAAATATTTTGATTGAAAGGTATATGAAAATTTAATTAAATATAAAATTGATTAAAAAAAGGCCTGTTGACACACACACACACACACACAAATGTGCTCAAAGGATATTCAACAATATATTTTAGACAATATATCTGACAAAAAAAAAGAGTTATATAAATGACTTTTCTTAAAGCTATTTCAATCCTAGTGTTTATCTTACTGACATGCTACTGTAAAATATATAGTTCAAACATTGGTAAACATTCGACCTATATATTACAAAGTGTCTCAACAAAATGATGTGATATCGAAAGTAAACAGTTAACATTGAAGCAATCCATAAGAAACATATGCATTCCTACTTTTATTTCGTTCAGAGAATTTATGGATGATCATGTGCTAGATATAGTATATTCAACACAAAATTCTACAAAATCTCTTGTACTACATTAATTATACTCTACAAAAGTAATAAGGCCAATAACTAATATATTTTTAGCGCGAAAAAAGAAATAGTTTGAATTATGCTGGTTAAACATAACGATTAATTCATTCTAACGGTGAATAACACTTTTTTGTAATTCATTTAAATAAATAAATTGATTCAATGAATGTTGATGTGAAAACGTTTATAGCGAGACTATAAAATATTTTATATGGTGGCTGAAATGAAATTTCATATTATACAATGTGACGCTTTTTGTAACGATGTGTCGGCAATTATCTGCATTGTTAGGATAGGAGACATTCATTAATGTTTGTCAATCAATCACATTGCTCACAATTTATAAAACATTAACGTTTTCACACCATGCACGAGTTCCGGACTCAAAACGTTTTTTTTAAAACATATTTATCACAGTGTCTTATTTATAAATATCGTTGTTACATGTTTAAATATGAAATAATGTATTTCCCATAAGGTTTTATGATAAAAATTTGGTTTTTATCGTTTATAACTTTTTCAAATAATCGATAAGACATTTGGAATTTTTGAGTGCACATACACTCCCGTTAAAAAAAATGAACAGACCTGAACCAAATCAGTCTCTCACAATTTTGATTATTCTTGTAGTAACTGATATTTTATTAACAATATTTTACTTTATTTCTATACGTAAGAGTAAGATATAACACTTAACATGTATTAACATTACATATATTTGTTTAATTCTCACTCCGCCACTGACACCGTATATATAAATAAATCATATAAATTCAGTTTATACTTCCATTTCTTTTTTACACACTTAAAAAATATACTGCTTATCTTTGTTTATAAATAAATAAAATGATTCATTATATAGAGAGTTACAAAAGTGAGGAGTTTTATGAAATGTAAGATAATTAATATTTCATGTGTTTTCATTTTTTTAGAACGAGAGTGTACGTGATTCAACTTGTCAAATATGAAATCTTACTGTTTTTCTACTGATACGAATGCAATAAATCATTGACACGTCATTTTTATGTTCGAGAGAACCTTTATTCGAACCAATCAGTATATGTACATAGCTATAGAATATGGCTATACACAACTTAAGTAATGTAGTATAAGGGCGCAAAATGTGAAAATCTTATATATAGTGATACCTACATTTTAGTTGATAGTAAATTTCAGTAGACATTTTCATCTCAGTGTTTGTTGTTGAATGTGCAGATGGAATATCTACGAATTAAAAGCATAAACTTCATTTTCCACAGAAATAGTTTACTATTATTGTTTCAATGACCACTTGAGTACATACATAATGCGTTTTTTTTTCTGTAAATGCAGTATTATTTTTATGCGTCATCGCTTTCTAATGTGGTCACCATAAGGCTGTATAATATTAGTTTTTAGAATATCTTTAGATGGATTCATTCGGTTTAATTAAACAGCTTTGTGTAACCCTCATATAAATTTCAAACTCTTGGTATAATTTTTTTTAATGATACTTTAATTAGTTGTAAAATTGTGTTGGAATTTGACTTGAAGTTAATTTACATAGAGAGTTCGTTCGTCCTTTTAATCAGTTCGTCCTTTTAACCATACTAGTAATAATCTTTGTACTCAAATTTTAACACACTTCCCTTTTTTCGATTGAAAATTTGGCGGTGGCGTCGGTAAAAATAGACAATACAAGTGGAAGCATTGGTAAAATAAACTATTACTAGTATGGTTAACCGTAGTGGGAAGGTAACTTAAAAAAAAAAAAACTCATGAGATACAAAATACGTTTTAGAAAAAAAACTACATTGCCGACATACTTTATCAAATTGTCAGTTTAGGGTATTTATGTTATTTTAGGGGCTGTTAAAGTCACTCAAAAAAACATTATATTGCGTGAATTACAGCGCAACTATTTACATCCGCCATATTGAATATTGATGTCAACTGATGCTTACATCTACTTATAATGTACAAACGAACGGCATTTTCAAGAGTAGAGTATGCGTTCATAAGCCTAGACGAACGACAATAAATTGCGCTTAAAAGTGTGAGCGCCCAAAAAGAATACATCCTTAAATAATTGCAAATTCATTAATCTATTGGCTTAGTTAATGTAGCTCCTAAATGTTGAATTTTTGCATAGAATGCTTGAACTACAAAGGACTACACCTACCTATACGACTGAACTCAATACATAATAATAAGTTAGTTGTTTTATAACCTGTAATGTAAATTACAAATGTAAAGATAAACTCAATTAATACTAAAGATTTAAATAAACAGTACGTCTTGCAATATATATATATATATATATATATATATATATATATATATATATATATATATGTATATATATATATATATATATATATATATATATATATAGAACATACAGATTCTACTTTGTTCATTGTTAGTGTAATGTTGTTGTGTAATGATACCTACTGCATTTACTCAACTACCCTGCCTTACATAGCTTTACACTGGGGGTAATGGACTCCAAAAAATTGAATCCATAGCATTCACATTTCTGCAAAATTATTGAATAATTTAAGACTAAAAAAATGTTTAAAATGTTTGTTTGTTTATTTATTTATTGAAGTTATATGTAAACATGCAGGTATAGTAAGTTCAAACTTAAATGAGACACCATTCCCCTTTTGCGCAGAAATAAAAAATTGGAATGGGTAAAAATACACTAATGCTATTTAATATATGAAAAAGGGGAATTTAATATAATAATTCAATAAAGGGAAAAGATACACTTTATCAATTATATAAAAAGAAATGGCATAATAATAAACTTATCTTATATTTTATTTCTATTGGCTATGGCCATCGACAAAGATATTCACATATGCAACCATCATAGTAAGAACGAGATGGCTATTATCAATAAAAGATTATATTTATTTATATACCAGTGGACATCAAACAAAATGCAAGTGAATCAATGATGTAAATAATATGAAAATAAATTATAGAATTGATATTCAATAAAATTTTCGGATTTGTTATTAAATAAAATGTTTTTGAACAAGCAATTAAATTAATACTATAACTGTGCAGACCTCAGGCCTACGTTTAAGTACAAGTACTTAAGATTCTATTACATTACCTTTAAATTATTATCATAATTTACCGGGCTTTAACCCATTATGATTGTCGGCTATATTAAATAAAAATCGGCTAGCCAAAATTATTCTTTGATAAATTTCAATTCTTTTATTAAGAATTTGTTAATCCTGTTGTAATATAATAGAATTTTAATTACTTGTAATAAAACAGAAAACCGAAACATATGGTTGCTTATTGACCTGAGGTCTGCCCATGTTTTTGTAACAAGGAAATATAATTCTATTATATTATATTATATGACAGGATTAAAAATATTATTATTATAACAGGATTAAAAAATTCTTAATAAAATAATTAAAATTTATTAAAGAATAATTTTGGTTAGGCGATTTTTATTGAATAAAGCCGACAATCATAATTTAACCTAAAAATTATGACTACAAATTTTACCTGAATTAAAGAAAAATAATTTTTTTTTTTTGAAGCGGAGTATAAGTAAAAACAAATGTTTGAATTTTTCAAACATTCATTAAATTCATTAAATTTTATTTGATAATTATTATTATTAATTATTATTTTAATTTTATTTTTTTGTTTATACGGCGGAAGCCGCGTAGTACCATAAATGCCTTAAAATCAAATGACAACACAAGAGACCCTATCATCTGTGACATAAAAAAATTGAGTGAGCAGCTCTTGGAACAGGGCTATGAATTGGTATTTGCTTGGATAACAGGCCATGCTAGTATACATGGAAATGAGGAAGCCGACCGATTAGCCAACGAAGTTGTAGATAATGGACAACTTATTTTGCAGATACCTATAGAAGATGAGGTACATAACATAAAGAATTTGCTCAAGAACTCATGGCAAGAAAGATGGTTGAAATCCAATGAAAAATTAATTGAGATTAAAAATACAATTGGCGAATGGGAGTCATCATACATACGTACAAGACGAGAGGAAGTAGTATTAGCTAGACTAAGAACCGGACATACATGTTTAACCTTTGATATTGGCTTCTTTAATCCCAAATTTGAGCTGTCTGTCCACTCATATGGGGTGGTGTGAGATGAATGTATATAGGTTTCATCAATATACACAATTGGGCGTCCTTGTTGTCGATAGGAAGTTATCTTCCTTAAAAATTGTACCCGCTTTCTTCTTATATCTTCTTTTTCAAGAAGAAGACATCTGTTATCAGATGTTTTGCGCCATTTAAACCCCATTCTTTTAATAATTGATCTAAACGAGCTTAGTTTTCCCTTAAACTCAATGTCTTCTTTCAATTTTTCGAAGACGGTTTTTATTGTTGGCCGACAACCCTCTGTAATATTAAAATTATGGATGGTACGCCGAATTACCTCCTGGGAAAAACCGTCGACATTGGTTTTCGGTTTGTCAGGTGTTATTTTCCTCTTGGGTGAAGATACATGACCAGTTTTCTTCATTTCACGGATTACACGATAAACGGTCGGTTTCGATAAACCTACAGCGTCGATTGTTCGTTTTAAAAAATTATGAAGTTCTGGTTTTTCATCAGCCTCTTTTTTAAAGAAACTATACACTTTATATATTATTTCTTTTGTTTGGCTATGTAATTGTTTCCTACAAATAAAGAATAAAAAAATTGAAATATAAATAATAATAAAAACATTAAACGTATAAAATTCAAACAAGGTGAGAATTATAATGCAGAATGCTGCTCCATTTATTTTGGGTATAACATCGCAAAGTTAATATTCTTTAATATGTATTATTTATTCTTTAATATGTAATTTAGGATAAAAAATTTGCCAATTTGCAGATATTGAAATACCGATAAGAAATGATCCTTAAGTATTAATAATTTTAATATAATTTACATATTTAAAAAACTTACACTCTCTTCAATATTTTGATTCGATTCTTCAAAAGAAGTAGATGCCGTACATTCCATTGTATTTAAATATTTAAAAAAATATAAAAACTTTCAAAATACCACACACACGAAACTGTTTGAGATTCACTGGATTAGTTGTTAACACACAGAAGTGTAGAATGATAATGATATACTACTTCACCTTAAATATCATATAGACTAGGTCCAAAAAAAATGTGTTTCTGCGACTGTCTCATTTAGGTTTGAACTTACTATAATTCGATTTGAAAAGTACCGTTGAATATTTCATTAACAAGGCCATCAAGGTTGAAGTCAGGTTGAATAAAGGGCACAAGCACATCAATGCCTCTTGTACGCTAACAACTTGGATTCCAGTTTCTCCTCACTATCATTTATTACTTATTTTACTAAAACTTGACCTTTAAATAACCCCTGGAGGTGATTTTAACCTAAATTTCCGACCTTTTTTATAATTCGTGATAGTAAATCGAGTTTTCTATATCAAAATATAAGCAAATTATAAAACAGCTTTCTAGACCAAGTACCAGGTCAGGCCAAAGTCACCATTAGATGTTCCTCTGTTTAGATGATTCATAAACAGTTCTTGGATAAATATTCAGCTGCATTCAACTTGCAATAAATCTATATATATATATATATATATATATATATATATATATATATATATATATATATATGTATCTATACATATTCTTGAATATGTCAACCATATAGATGCTTTAAAATAGTTTATCACGCTAAAGAAATATAACTTCTAGCATGCCCAAGAAAAAGAACATTTGACACCGGTAAACTCTGTATAATATAAATCAGAATTTATTTTTCTTAAAAAAATGTATATACCAATTAATTATAACACTAGTGGAAAATTTTTAGTGGCACGATGTGCACAAATAATTTTCGATTAGTTCAATTCCATTGAATTAAAGTGTACAGTTTGAACAAGCTCCATGTGTTATAACACAGTTTTTCTATTTCCATTTCTAAACGATTTTTATTTATTTTACTGTATTGTTTTAAAGCTGTAACTAAAGTAAGTAAATGTTTAAATTGTTATTATTATTATTAACAATGGGGTTTATGTGAGTAGTATGGTCGCCATTTTCCGCCAAAAGGCATGCGGATTAAAATATATATGTCGTGTTTTATTTTTACACATATGTATATTTGTTTATGTTAGTGTTATTAATTTTAATTGACAGTGGCTGTATGTATAAAATGATTTTCGTCAGATTTCACATCATTGTTTATTAATGAGTTAAATTGGGGTTTTAATAAGTTAGTATAAAATCACCAAACAACCTCTATGTACAGACTATACGCCCACTTTATTTAAAATGTGATATCTTATTGCTTTTCATTTCAAAGCTCTAACTTTTTCCTATAAAATAAAAAGCGGCTTATTCCACAAAAATATACAAAAAATCCGAGATAGTAAAAAGTCTTTAATTACATCCGTATTTAGAACAAAGTGGGTGTCAGTATTTTGTACGCACATTAGAAGTTATACTCCTTTGGAGTGACGGAGTATTTTTATGACATCTTATAATTTTTAATGAATAAGCTATACATTTATATCTGTAATTAAAAATTAATTAAATAAACATTAAATAGTGTTTGTAAATTTATCATCTATTAATTATCATTCGTACTAGAGTTAAATTGGCTTGTATATCAACTATAGTTAATGAGCTTTGTTTGACTTCTGACATTAGGTCGTTGATATGTGACTTCCGCATGCTTAAATTATACTCTGAACGAGCATAAAGTTGCCTAAAGAAGTATAACTTCGAAAACCAAGCTGTAATCCTTGCAAGAGTCATTTAAAAAAAGAAAAATGTACATGAAGCAAAATTAAAAAAGTTCCCAAATAGATTGAACGTCAAAACAGATTTTCTAACTACCCTTTTAACAAAAAATTAGTCCATTTATGGCCAATGAACATGTTGGTTCATTGTAGAAACATCATCGCTCCATATCTTTCAAAAGTAAAAAATTTTGAAAATATACGCATTCAATTATTTTAACAAAATAAAATATTTTATTCATTCTGTTAAAAGCGGACGGTAAAATCATGCGTCAATGTCGCAATGCATCTTTGTAGCATGTTTAATAGTTTTATGACACAATTTCCACGATCCAGCTCTAAATACTTCTAACAAAAAATAGATTACTCCATAAAAAAACAACAATACTTCAATCTTAATGAGAAGCAGACGGTCCCACAGTATAAACATTAAACCGACACAACAACTCACACAATCGCTTACAAACAACCTACATTGTGACCATTTTATTGGTCATACAAGATTAACTGTATGTGGATAATATACTGTGTGTTTCAGAACATCCTATCGCATATTTTTTCAATCGTTTGACTTTTCTATAGATTTTAAATTGTGCTTATACGTATATTAAAGATAATTTTCTGGCGTTCTGGTCTTTTTGATTTCAGCTAGCTTTAGGTATTTTTCTTGCAACAGATTTGTATGTTATAAACCAACTATACTTCAAAAAACCTTTTTTTCTGCTGATAGAGAATTACATTAACTAATTAGTTTTAAAATTAAGAAATTGACCTTTACGATCCTGATATAATAAATAACAATATAGAAAATTATGTTTTCTTTTAATTTGAATGCCAATAGTTGTTAGGGCAACTAACAATTGTTAGGGCAACTAACATACCCTTCGATCAGAAATTAAAAGGTCAACAAAAAATCGATCAATATATGCTTTTGTATAAAAAATTACTGTTTTTAAATTATTTTGATTTATAAATTTCAAATGGGCATCATTTTAAATGGCATTCTTTAAGAAACCTTTGTGCAAACGTTCACTTCAACGGTAATAACGTTCTGGAGATATGATATTTCGTATTAAAACTTAAATGGGGAAGATCTTGTTAAATAAACGTTACCAGACGCGATCAACGCCAAAAGTCGAGCTAAAATTTTAAAATTTTATAATTTATTTGTTCGGATTTCGGAAAAAAGTATCGATTTAAAGTTAGTATAGTTATAATGTACAAGTTTTATTCGAAAACCGAATAAATAAGGCACAGACCAATTATAAAATTTTTAAACTTTAGCTGGAATTTTGGCATTGATGGTACATGTTAACGTTATATCTTGTATAGAAGTCAAACCACTATTAACGGTGCATCACGATTGAACGTACCTCGGTTATTATTATACCCGGTATATGTAAATATACAAGGTATATTAAGTTTAGTCCCGACTTTGTAATGCTTGAAAATATTGATCACAGGCATGAATGTTTTGCATAGATGTTCATAAAATTGCCTCATTTGTCCGTTTCCGCCGGTCCGTCCGTCTGTGAACACGTTAGCCTCAAAACGAAAAGAGATAACGAGCTGAAATTTTGCATTTGTGTTCTAGAACAAAAAAGTAAGTCAAGTTCGTGAATGGGGAAAATCGGACCATGTCTGGCCAAAATGGGCAAAGTTGTTCATCTTTGAAACCTTAAAATATAGAACAATAATGTAAAGACAAAAAATGTTCCTTTTTTTAAATTAAACAACTTTTGTAATAAACATTACCGGGTATTTAAGCAATTAACTCAGTTAGTTGTTATTTTCACTTTTTTTAATTAGATTTATCATTATTGAAACTTCGAGTCTGGAACACTCAGGATTTGTGCACAAACAAAACCTGTGACAGACTAGTAACGTTTGTGGTATAAAACAATATAAACGATGATAAATACCTTTACTAACCCATACTAACTCTATTACTATTGCTGTTGTAGCGAAGAGTATAATACACAAACCTGTAAAATCAAAATGAAATTGTATTTAAACCAGGTAACAATAGTTTTATTATAGGTAGATAAAGTATCCCCGAACTCGGTCGGTTTTGCATTAGTATACACACAACAAATATATACTACAACAACAGTAGCGTACTATAGAATAGTACCCCAATGTGTAGGTTACCCCATAAATCAACTTAGCTTCGTATACATGTATTTATACGAACCATACAGAGAGAGGATTAAATGTTGACATATAAGTCGTAAAACTTTAATTAGACACAATAATAAATTATTTTAATTAGTCATTGTGGTATTATTTGTTGTTAATTTTTCCATACGAATATGTATGTTCTGGAATTTGTTATGGATTTGGAGAGTTGATACCCGTTTATTATCAGTTTGATTTGTTACTGTTGGTGGTGTAAAATTTACAAATACATGATTATCACACTTTGTGATAATTCAATTTATAAAAGTTACTCTTTGACGCGTATTTTGATTCTTTTAATGCGTAATGAGAATCCGATCAGAGTGTATTTTCAGCATGTAATGAATCGTTGTAATAATCGCATATAGAGCTGAATTCATTTGTTTTGACTATTATATGCACGTAAGGGGAACTTATTGAAAAGTAGAAGGGCAACTTATTATACTGGTTATATTTCACTCGTTTAAATAAAATGATAAATGGATTACAAGTGGGGGAAACATTAATATGTTTCCTCCCCGTCATTTTGAAAATATACTGATCCACTCAAACTGTGACGATATTCGAGGCTTCTTTACATATGAATATACTTCTAATATTGGGAGTACAACTAAGTGTCCGCCGTTTTTTATCAAAAATTAGGAATTTATTGTGACAGAAGGTTACATTACGTTTATTCGAAGTATTGTCCATCACAATCAACTACTTTTTCCCATCTCTCAGGAAAAATTCGGATACCACGTCTGAAGAACTCTTCATCTTTTGAGGGTATCCACAAATCACCAACTTTTGGTATCTTAATATGATGTAAATTGCTGCTCAGGTAGACCAGGTGCCATCGATCGGGATAAATGATAGTCGGACGGCGCAATGTCTGGTGAATTAAATTGGAACATTCGATACATAAACAACTATTGTTTGATGTATCCGATAATAGTAACATAGTTACTTGCTTATGGTGTAACTGACCACAAACGAAATTCAGTTTTGTGTCTTATGCCGCCTTTACACACTCGCCGAGGGCACTTGTCGAATGTCTCAATACACTTCTCGTCAGTTAGTCATCAAAATTACTTTGGTATACCTGAAAAATGACATAATTAAAACTAAAAATGACGGAGTAGTAATTTTTTGATTAAACTATTAAAAATTATTATTATTCAAATGAGTAATGAAGGGCACTTAAAGAATAAACAAAGTATTCATAAATTTATACAGTTTTTATTTATTTTCGTGTTTTACTCTTAAGATTAATAGGTGCAATTAAAGCGGTTGATAGTTGATTATTTAAAAATAGATAGTTGATTTATTAAATTATTTAAGCGGTTGAACGTTCAATCGAATGTAGACGAGAGTGTCCTTCGTGCTCGTGTCAAATGTATTCACCACTCGCTTTCTTTGACTCGTGTTAAAAAAACTCACTTTTAATGGAGAGATGGCGTGGCGAAGCAAGTCGACGCAAGGCAGGCCGAGTGTTGTGAGTTCACTCTCGCATTGGCTATATCTTGCCTTATCTCGCCGAGTATGTACTTAAAGGATAAAATGCGACTCATGCGACTACGTAAAAGATAAAATATATAAAGTTGACGCTACTGATCTAACAATAAAATACTGAAGGTCAAATTGTCGAATGACAATATATATATATATTTACACCCTTGCATGATAATATGTATAAATATTTAAATTAAAATCACCATTGCGTGGTTTTTCAGAAAGGATAGTATGTAGATAGATAGTTGTTGATATTCAAGATAAATTTGATAAAACTTTAAATGCTAAACGTGTGTATGTGTGTGTGTTTGGGTATCATATGCAGTTAATTAAAATTGTCCAAGGTTTATAAACTGTTATTTTTGTATTTAATATATAAACATTGTGTATAGATCTAACTTATTATACTTTTTAATTGAGAAACTTTTCCTATATTGTTTATTTTAAAAGCTACAAAAAATAATACCTCTATTTAACAAGGTCGAAATCAGGAACGTTCAGTTTAAGCTTTCCCGATTTATAAGACAATATATATGAATAACGATATATAATGCACTCACTAAATTACTGTAGCATCAGTGTCTACGCCTGATTTGAACCTTAGTGTTTGCATAATGTTTTTCAATTTTTTTTTACTTTAAAAACATAATTGATTAATCTAAAAATTCATATAATAGTATTCAACTTGATTTGTATTTAGTATTCAGACATAATAAATTCCCCAAACCAATAATGAATTTGTAATAAGTTTCTATTAAAAAAAGATTTCTAAAAACAAGCTTTTTATAGTAAAACAAATTTTTTACAACTTTACTTCTCATGTGCTTTTCGATTTCTTCACTTATACATGTAAATAAGATTGTATTTCTACGGGCCTGATGGCAATAATAATCTTGATATTCAGTTTGTACAGTATAAAACCTATTTTGACAAAATTGAAACCCGACTTCAAAAATCAAATATTCTATAACAAAAAATGCACTAAAAAGTAAAAAAATAATTGCATATTCTTGTGCCAATTTTAGTTCACCTAAGCAAAAAATTTTTAAATATATATGTACCATTATTGTTATTTTTGGAATCCGTGTCAGCATAGAGAAATTCACATAACTTTTGGACACCGCCTCCAAAAATAACAATAATTGTACATATATATTAAAAAGTTTTTGCTTAGGTGAACTAAATTTGGCACAAAAATATGCAATTATTTTTTACTTTTTAGTGCATTTTTGTTATAGAATATTTGATTTGAAGTCGGGTTTCCAATTTGCCTAAATAGGTTTTATTTCTCGCTTTTTAGTGACTTTGAAGTTCTATAACTGATTTTATTTGTCTAAATATGGGTAGACCTACAAACGACCAACTAATTTTTAGTGCATTTTTTAGTGCAGAGGGTTGTCCTCGATTTCCAGGGGATCCCTTCATCAGAATGCGATTTGGTGACAATGGGACCAATCGGAAATCAAACTCTTTAAAACAAAAATTCAAAATCGGTGAATAAATGACGAGTTCTGAGGTAACAAACATTAAAAAAAAATACTGACGAATTGAGAACCATCCTCCTTTTTGAAGTCGGGTTAAAAATAGACAAATATAAAAAATGATTATGTCAATTTTTATGACATTAAATGCATTTTAACCAACATGGGAAAAGAATGACAACGAATTGAAAATGATACTTCAATACAAAATTAGACGGTATTATATTCTGTACAGATATAGATATTGAATGTCGTATTGAACTTGTTATTATACATAATATTATTATCTTTCAAACATAACAACGTTCGAATAAATGAGTTACATGAATCGGTTAAGGTTGTTGGGGTAGTACATTCTATGAAATTCAAAGTAAATTCCGTCATTTTATTTTCGTATTCAATAATTAATAAAGAAAAATTAAGACGTCGCGTCGATGCCTGGCAGATATTTATTAAAGGAAGTAAATATAGCATAATCAAAAACAAAATATTCAGATTTTGTTTTAAAGAAAAAAATCATTCTTTATTTAAAAAATACATATTAATTTATACCAAAAAATTAAAAAATATCTTAAAAATTGAGAAGGCTCAATTCTTTGAATCAGTTACTTAAAGTATTATTATTATTATTAACTATTTTATATAGACAATATGTATTGCCACTTTGACCCTGTATATATACTGCCATCTATGAGCATCAATTTAAAACCGATTTTTTATATGTAATGTCGCCCTATGAACAACATTGTAGAGTGCATGTCGAGAAAACGTCGCCTGGCCAACAGTCGGTCTAATACGCCGCAATAAATGTTTCACATCAAATGCATAGTTTACGGTTCTTGGGATTAGAGAGAAAGTAAAGATAAACGTCTTGGATAAAACGTTATGATATACGTATAGAAAAACAGACATATTCGAACCATTTTTTATTGTTTATACCAAAATACCTCTAATAAAATTACTTTGCGGAATACTTTCGTAAAAACTATGTTTTTTCTATTTAATTTCAAATTGTTTTTTTTTTTTTTTGTAAATTACATTTGCAATTTTACCTAATATTCTCTGTTCACTTCATGTTGAAGATTAAATTTTATTAAATTAATTACTCATAAACTGAACGTCAGATCTCCAAATAAATAATGTAATTGTATTCACTATTGATTTATAACATAAAATTACGGTCTTTCATCTTAACGTAGATTTACAGTTCACATAATGTTTTTGAGACTCTGGGAAAATATTCTTTGAATCATTCTGAAAATAATTTTATTGAGCAAAAACTGAATTCTGGCTTCAAACCTTCACTTGAATAATGGCTTTCGGTCAATTTTTATAGAAATCTGAAAAGGCTTGGGCACAAAGTTTAATTTTTTTAGTTTAAGTATAATTTTCCAAAAACTGTATAATTTAGAAAACTACGATAACTTTTTTTGTTTTCTTTTGAGATTGATATGACTGTTCGTTCTGTAATTAACATTAACGCGAGTTAGACAGCAAAACGGATTTTAGATCAATATGAATATAAATGTCATACTATATATTTGATTATATTGTATAGATTTAAACTTTTTAGCTCTATACGAATTTCTAGAACATAGAATAATATTTTGGTGAATTTATGTACATTAATACACAGTATTCTCAATTGTACACAGATATAGTCCATAACTTGTGTCTAACTTCTACAAGGTGTAACAAAAACAGTGATTACAATATTCTGGAATACTAAGAATATTCTTCTTCCCATCGCCTCCACCATTCTAAAATGAAAATTTGTAGAATGTTGTTAGTAAAAATTAATAATTTGTTAGATGAATACACTATACAATACGTATATACGACCAGACCAATGCACGGATATGTATGTCATTTCTCAAAAAATGAATTCAAATGATTACAATATTACAATATATAAAGACGAATATGACCTCGTGGTATAGCAAATGACATCATGACTTTGATTTTGAGGAAGATTTAAAGATCATGGTTTAAAAAAAATCTTCTTTCGATATAAAAGTTCGTCACGTAGGAGCAACGGAGACTAAGCGAAGTTTCTTATTGGATGGCATTATAATAACTAGCAAATAAAATATAATGAATACCAAAACTTTTTATGAAGTTTAATGTAATTAAGAGTTTTACAATAAGAATTTTGTGACATTTTTGGGAATTGTAGATTATTCCGTACATGCACGTTATCAAACTCGAACTTTTTGAACTTTCTGTTTTTTTTATATTTCAATGTATTCGCTTTATTGCAAAAATTTTTATATGTTTACTATATAAATTTAAAACATCGAGCACATGATTGTAATAGAAACTCTAGTGTTTGAAATTTATGACGTCATATCTGTGCTAAAACATCATTCATCTATCAAGTACAATTACAGTGATACGCCTATAAAAAGTAAAAAGAACTGTTCAAGTTGCGATAATAAAATCAGTTTATACAGGATATTAAATTAATTAACTCAGTTCTATAATTGTTTATTTTTATTTATAATTAAATTTATCTGTACTAAAAATATTATTATATATTTATTTGTACTTGAACGTGTAAACGGTAAAAATTGTTGTATATTGAACAAATTTGGTACTTTTTAACTATGCATAAAACAATATAAAACAAATCTTTTAGATTATAAACAATACGAGGTATAATTAAGATATCTGAAGTGTGCGTATAAAGAGTGCATAAATATCCAGTCACAAATGAACAATACTGTGGTATGTACATAGCATATATATATATATATATATATATATATATATATATATATATATATATATATATATATATGAGACATCATTGCCATGTTGCATATATATGCTAATTGACATGTTGCTAATTTTGAACAAAAGTTGTATAAAGTAACAAGAACAACCGAATCAAGAAGGCAGAAATCAATTATATAATTTAAAATAAGGAAAAATTCGTTACGCAGGAGCTGCGTCAACTTAGCGAATTTCCTTAGAATACATAAATCACTCTCTAGCGGTCATAATTTTTGTGTGATCAAAATGAAATATAATATCTGATAACTTTAGTATTTGTAAAAATAGCTGCATTTCCTTTGGAGGAAATTTGCTAAAAATTAAATTTATTAATAGCCAAATTAAAGCAATGTATAACGATTATAATTTATAGTTACTACGGAAACGACAATTTTTTTTTTTTTTACAATAAAATATATTTCATGTATTTGTATCACACAAAAAATTTAATATCTCTCTTAATATTAGAATAATCGAAAAATGTATAAGGAGTAAAGTTGTAGAAAATCAAGTTTGCTACAATTCATTACTTGATCATTTTTCTCTAACTCTAATGTGAAGAGAGATATTAAGAATTTTAACTTTCAATCTTTAATTGTAAATATTTCTGTAAATATTACTGTAACAGAAAAATGATAAGAACAAAATTGCAGTAAAACTTAGTACCTACAGCTTAACTCGTAATAAATTTTTCGTTTTTTCAAATATTAAGGGAGATAGTCAAATTTTGTTTTTTCCCCTCCCTCTAAACCCCCTTTCCCCTCGTCTGATTTTACCCATTAACGAATTTAACCTTTAGAATACCAAAAACGACCCAATTACCCAATTTCATTCCAATCGGAATAAAACTGTGACCGCTAGATAGTCCACAGACATTTAAAAAAAGTACATATGTTGTATATATATATATATGTATATATACATATATATATATATATATATATATATATATATATATATATATATATATATATATATAAGCGACTCTCGTCGAACTGAAATAGAAGGGGAAGCAAAATGGACCATATGGTCAAAGTGCAATACTTTTTAGATCCCAAGATGTATCTAACTATCTATCTTTCATAATCTTTATATACCTTCTTTATAACCATTTGGTATTAATTTTTGTCAGTTCTACGCCAGACATCTCTTAATCTTTTCAGAAGGATACAGTAAATATGATATATTTTTTCTCTAATATTCCATATTCTTAACCGTATTTAAACGACAATTACTCTGCCCGCTTTGTACAAGACAATAACAACAAATAAATAAATGGGATATTAATTTTTGAAAAAACACACATTAAAGAGATAAACATAAATAAATAATGAAATCATGTTTTTTCAAAAATGGAAAATATTTAACAAACGAACAAAGAATATAAACATAAAAATTTAATACAATAATACTCTATATATTTAAGATAATCCACACACACCCACACAATAGTAGTAATAGTAGTAAGGAATTGTACAAAATGAGCTCACTACCGCTCAAACAACCATCGACATTCTATACCTATTTTGTCATAATGGTTTGTTTGTTTTCTTTACTTGGTACGACTACGTGACAAATCCAATTTGTGAAGCATTTTATTGCAAGTTCATATGTACTATGGGCTACAAAAGTAGCGCTCATTTTTTTTTTTTAATTTTTCATATCAATATTATTTAAACAAGTGAAAATAATAACTAAATGAGTTAATTGCTTAAATACCGATATATACTGAATTTATGAAAAAAGTTTTCAAATAAAAGTTGTTTTAATAAAGGAGCATTTTTTTATTTTAAATTTTTGCTCTATCTCTGACGGTTTCATAGATTATATTATATATATATATATATATATATATATACAGAAATCCAGAGCTCCGTTCCGGATGGATGAGTTAATTTTGTAATATTATATTTAAATATATATATATATATATATATATATATATATATATTATAATATTATATTTAAATATAATATTACAAAATTAACTCATCCATCCGGAATGGAGCTCTGGATTTCTGGCCAGTGTGCTTAACCATTACACCACGTATACCTCTGATAAATGAGTCAATTTTTTCTTCTTATATTATTATTTGTGATTTAAATATATATATATATATATATATATATATATATATATATATATATATATATATGTATATATATATATATGTATATATAATATACGCAGACCATGGCTTGGTTGATTACGATCCGCTGGTCGCGCGACATATGTATTGAGCACTAAACCGGAGAGGCTGTACCACAACCAGCCCCCGTAACCAAGTACACTGGTATTTGATGACGCGATCACCTGAGCCATCCTCCCTTTTAAAAAATATGTAATACTTGTGCTGTGATGTGATGATAATGTATTTCTTTTTTGACTGTGATATGACACTTTTCTTTTTTAAATTATTTATGTGTTAATTTTTAAAAATTCTTCATATTACTTGATAATATTTTAAATTTGTACTACGCTTGTTCGACTATTTTTAATGTTTTATATATTCTATTTAAAATTTTTTTTAAATAAACGCTTTTAATCAATATTTAATTAAAAAATTCTATATATTTGTCTATATTGTATACGCAAGTTCTCTCATACTATGTCTTACTTAACCATAATGGAAATTGACATTAGTATTGTTTTTTGACGTCTTAGTATACAAAAATAATAATATGCAAATTCATTTGTTTATTTGTACCTTATTTGTTCGATTTTTGGGAGAAATGTTTCGAATAATTATTGTTAGTGAATTTAAAATGAACGACTTATTTCCGAAACATTTTTTGCGAAAACGGAATGAATAAGGCACAAATTAATTATATAGTTGTGTAAAATGAGCGTTACTTTTGTGGTCAAGTGTACCATCAGTGAGAGAAGATACCGACAAACAAGAGAAGAACTAACGGACTGCGGAACGAATGTCATGAATGTGTATCGTTTTTTTGGTATAACATAACGAGTTTTCTGTTAGAATTGTATCTGTCTGCTGTTATAACAGAGAGAATGCAATATTATAAAACGGTACCATGTACAAATATTATTTCATCTAACTAAGAAAATGTATGGTGTTTATGTTTCTTGAAATGTTTACAAATGACTCTGAAAATAGCGTTCCTGTTTCAAATTTAAGCAATCGATATGTTCCGAATTCATTTGGTTATAACCAAAACATGTTATGATCAAAAATGGTTCGTTTTATAAATATCAACATTTTTTGCTCTTAGCATTTTTCGGTACAAATCACCTAAGTTTTTAAATAGTTTTTATACCAAGTATATGTAAATATACAAGGTATATAAGTTTAGTCCCGACTTTGTAACGCTTGAAAATATTGATCGTAGGCATGAATCTTTGACATATGTTTTCATAAAATGGCCTAATTCAGACATTTCCACATGTACGTCCGTCTGCCTGTCTGTCTGTCTGTCCGTGAACACGATAACTCAACAACGGAAAGAGATAACGAGCTGAAAATTTGTACGTGTGTTCTATAGCATAAAATTGAGATCAAGTTCGTAATTGGCAAAATCGGACCATGTTTGGACAAAATAGGAAAAAATGCCTATCTTTGAAACCGTAAGAGATATAATAAAAGTTTAAAATCAAAAAATCTTCTTCTCTTTAAAATAAATAACTTTTGTTTGAAACATTTTTCCATAAACTCAGTATATACTAGGTATTCAAACAATTAACTTAGTTAGTTGTTACATTACTTGTTTTTTTTCCAAAATAGGGATTGCTTTACAATACTTGAATGAAAAAAAAGTGGGTGCGGTCGGAAGACCTCCGTCAGGAACGAAGCTCCTTACAATTTTTCTTTAGTTCCGAATGTAATTAGAAAAAAATTCCTTAAACATTTATTATTCACGTCTAACCTAACCAACTAAAATCATTAAATTAAAATACGCGCGCAGCAACGTACACGCGAAAGAAGTGAAATTTCTTAAAAATAGCCAAAATACAACGATATATAACGATTTAAAGTGTGCTAGTATAGTTTATAGTTTCTATGGAAATGCCAATCAAAATTGACATTTCAAAATTGAACCAAAATTTTAATAAAATAATTGTATAGTTATTTTTTAGAATAGTATAGTTTTAGTATAGTATAGTTATTTTGCACTTTCGGGACTAAAATGACAACTTTACTCCCTCCAAATAGGTACTAAAGTAGTATACTTTTCCTCCCATGGGGAGAAAAAGTTGATTTTTTTCCCATGGGAGAATAAGTAAATTTAATACGTATCCTAGCAACAAAATCAATATGAAATTTCTATTTAACATGAAAAAATATGAAAAAAAAAAATTTGTTTAATAGAAATGTCATTTTGGTTTTGTGGCTAGGATACGTATTAAATTTACTTTTTCTCCCTTGGGAAAAAAAATCTACTTTTTCTCCCATGGGAGGAAAAGTACTACAATAGTACCTATTTGGAAGGAGTAAAGTTGTCATTTTAGTCCCGAAAGTGCAAAAAATAGAATACTTACCGTGCGACTAAAGTGCCTTTAATCCCATGAGTGGTTGTTCAAACTCCATTCGTAGGATTAAAAGAGTCACGTTAGTCCCATGGTTAATAAAATACTATTTTAGTATAGTTTCTGTGAAAATAACTTTTTATTATACACATAGCATACTAATGCACACACAGAATACCACAGTTTGTTACGTGACGATTTGTACCTAGTCACACCACCCGTAAGCCGCGTTAAGGAACTTCGTCCTAACAATAATCGTCCTGACCGACCGTCCCATAGGTCGAACTTTTAAAGGCACTCTGATCGTAACTGGGAGGTTGCTGGTTCCAACGGCGGCAGTTGTTTAATTAAAATAGTTTTAAAAAAACTAAAAATTGGGCAGTTAATTGACTAAACTATCGGCGTTTGGACAAGAACCGGCACAGATTCGCTTTTCGTAAATACATTCGCAGCAAATGTTGTTACAATTTTTATAATTTGTAATTTAAAGTTTTGGAAATAGTTTAGATATAGATTTAGTTATATTTTAAGAAACTTTAGCTCCTCATGGCCTTGGGTTTGTTTGTTCTAAACAAAAAACGTGTTTTGTTTGTCTTAAAATATGTATCTTACAATTTACTTAGACATTCATCAAGTAATTATTCTTGCTTTGAATTTCCATTCAAAAAAATAGTTGTACAAAAAGTTATGCTTTCAATAAATATGTTGAAACCATGAAAAGAAAAAAAAATGCATTTACAAAATATTGTATGAACGTCACAGACTCACAACCTTCACATGATCTACATATACAAATTATATCTATTTATAGAGGTTGTGTGGTTGTTTCACACTATATTATTTTATCCTGCATCTTTCTGTTTATTGCCACATCACGTTCAAACACATTTGTATGCGATTTTCATTGGATCATCGCTATGACACTAGTTAAAAAAGTAAATATATAAAGAAAACGATATAAAACGTGAAGTCTTCAAAACTATCAACTTATGAACTGTAAAGTTACTTAATAAAGTTACTTTGCATTGCACTTTGCCAATCCAGGGATAATTTTGTCTAATTAATCCATGAAATAGTATTCGCGTGGTTCCAATTTCGCATTTGTGTCAAGGATTAATATTTCCAGTAGCCCATTAACAAACTTGACCTTACTTTTTTGCTCTAGAACATACAAAAAAAATTTCAGCTCGTTATCTCTTTTCGTTCTTAACTTATCGCGTCTACGGACAGGCAGACAGAGGGACAGACACAAACATTCATTTTTAACACAAACATTCATGCCTACGATCAATATTTTCAAGCGTTACAAAGTCGGGACTAAACTTAATATACCCAATAATCTCCTTTTTGTATATTACTCTGTCTATAGAGGTAAGAATATTCATAACAGTGTAGTGAGTAGATAACAAGTATTTCAATGTCGATGTTTTGTGTTTTCATTTCTATACAGCAAAAAATTTACAACATCCGTGTGAAAACTTCCGTATAATTACTTGACAGTTTTTTCATAAACAAACTAACAAACAGCACAGGCATATTCAAAAATAAACAACACAAAAAAAAACCACACACAAACTATATGAAAGAAAAGAATCTTATAAATAACCAAACAACAAACCAAAACTATTGTACAGTCGCTATAACATGAACTAGTTAAAACAGTAAATGTATAAGGAAAAGGAAAAAATAAACAAGTGAAAATAGTGTTTCACCGAGACTACGAGGTAACCTCGCCTCGCCTCGGTCCTCGGTTACGAGGCACAAGGTGAGACGAGGCGAGGTTCAAAATTTTAATCCTCGTTACTAACCAAGGTGAGGCGAGGTATGTTGTCCCAAACACCTCGCCTCGGCCGAGGCAAATGTACAAAAAGTAAATTTTATTTAAAAAATAATATAGTAACATGTACTTTTACAAAAAACATGAAGCAACTGATTAAATGCATTTTAAAGGAAAAACAAATTTTATGCCATTATTACTTTTTATAATAATGATCATAAATTTGTTCATCGCCGGTTTGCAAATTTTATAGAGGAAAGTAAATGTATTATTTTTATTTTGTTGATCGACTGCATATTCTTATTTTTAAGAACAAAAAATTTGTGCGGTCGGGGAACCCCTGTCAGGAACGAAGTTCTTTACTTTATTTTTTCAACTCTAAACGTGATTTAATATGTATGTAGATTCTATTGATTATATTAGTGTATTTTTGTCACGCCAAAAAGCGCAGCCCTCTTTAATTCAACTCTCTCTCTAATTTGTATATTTTATTTTATTTTAGCGAATTTACGGAAAGGTAATAGAGCTATTGGTCTCGTACCAATAGTTTTTTTTACCATATTATGTACATTCATGCAAAATAAGTCAACCGAGCTAACCCAACCGAGGCGAGGCGAGGCTAGTCAACATTCTGCCTCGGCCGACGTCGAGGCGAGGCGAGGTTGATATTTAAAAAAGCGAGGCGAGTTGATACCCAAACCTCGCCTCGCCTCGTGCCTCGTGAAACACTGAGTGAAAATAACAACTTTCGAAAATAACAATTTTCGAAAATAGAACTTTTTTTTCTATCCTACGATTTACAGATGAACATTTTTACCCATTATGTCCAAACACGGTCTGATTTTGCCCAGTCTGATGTTGCCCGAATTTGTAGTTACTTTTTAGCTGTTGAACACACACAAAGTTTCAGCTCGTTATCTCTTTTCGTATTTTAGTTATAGTATCTATAGATATAGATTGACAGACGGACGGACATGCGGAACAAACATAATTTTGTGTGATTATTATTTTAAACCGTTACTAAGTCAGGACTAAACTAAACATACCCTTGTATATATTATATATACCGGGTATAAAAGAGAAAACAAAAACTAACTGAGTTAATTGCTAAATATATCCAATATGTACTGACTATGAAAAAAAGTTTCAAACAAAAGTTGTCAACTTTTGTTAAAAGTTGTTAAGTTGTTAAAAAAAGTTTGAAATTTACAAATAACAACTTTTGTTTGAAATTTTTTTTCATAAACCGCACACATAGGGTATTTAAGCAATTAACTCAGTTTTTATTTTCACTTTATGTTTTATATTTATTATTTTAAATTTTTTTTCTATCTCTATAGTTTCAAAGATATGTTGGATATTTTGGATGGGGGAACTAAATTTTCTGATACGTTTGTCGTAAATGTTATTGAATTTACCATTTAAAGAACATTCCAAATAACATAACTGTTAACATGCATGTAGTTTTATCATTAAATTCCAACCTTTGGAGATTGTATTATGCAAGATAAATGTTTTATTAAAGAAATATTAAATAAAGGATATAATTCTGTAAATAATACAAAAGCATATATATATATATATATATATATATATATATATATATATATATATATATATATATATATCAAAAAAATTTCCTCAAGTATTTTCTATTAAAATAAATGTTGTACCAACAATATACAGAAAGATACACACACATTAAATACATTTTATTTTATATTACATTCGACTGTAGACTTCGGTATTAAGTACACAAAGGTGGTGGTACTGAACACAATCGTAACAGGAAAACGTAGAAGACAACACTTAAATAAATACAGAACAACACAGTATGCTTTATTCGGTTTCTGGAACAAATATACTACACAAGTAAAGTAACTACTATACAATATAGCTTATATGTAGCTTGCAGTATATATTTGGCAGAGCTTTAACAATAATAGAACTTTTGAATTTACTGTTTTAATCTCATTATTATGTATAAAGTGTTACATGTAATCAAAAGGTATAATACAATAATACATAATATATTTTATATACATATACATAAACATATACAGGGTGTTATCAGGGTATTTACACATGCAAATGATAGAAGTCTTGCAAAGAAAAAATATGTTTAAAGTAATTACTAAAATGTATTTTATGGAAATATAGTCGGGAATTGTATTGTAGTGGTTCAATTTGTACAACCCTAACATTTGGACCTCCCTGAATGTATTCTCAATTTTATTCATACACCGAGAATATCTTAATTCGCATGTAATAGCAAATTCCAGATTGCGCTCCGTTCATCATTTATCGTTTTATCATTGTCTTTCACATAGGTTTAAACATACGTCGGAATATAATACAGCCTGCGTACACTCAGTTACATTCTAAGCGTAAATATAATTTTGTATACACAATAACACTTAGAATATTTCAACTGGATCAATTTTTTTGCAGGGGAGTGTAGTTGATGCAATTTTACTGCGTTCAGGCAAATTCAATCTATAACTAATCGTTAATACACTCTGAAGGTCAGTTCAATATTTTATTGATTCAATTTAAATACAAATAATAAAATACAGAAGTGTGTTCAATATTTATGTAGTGTATTAGAAGTATAATACTTTTCTTTGACTCAAAGAGTATTTATGGTGTTATAGAGCGCAGTATGCATACTTGGAAACTGGAAGGTTATGGGTTCGAATCCCGATATCGGCAGTTTATCAATTATTATGAAAAAATGGAGCGTTTAATTGACCAATCTGTCGGCGTATGGACAAGAACGAAGTAACCGGTTATGCTTGAGAAGGTTTGCTGCAGTATCCTTCACGAACTCCAGATGAATAGCGGCATAGTTCCTATCATAGTCGGCTGCAGCCGCATATCCTACCAATTCCTAGTCTTTACACAAAAATTCCTTCCCCTCAACTTACATCCTCACATCCTTAGGCATCACAATGGATCTTATGGTCGAAGTGTAGCCCGTCCAGGGTAGTTTCTACAATCTATCTATCTACTCGTATATAGTCTAAAAATTAAAAAAAATCGTTTTTATCCATTTTCTGAATACTCTTAACAAATTGTAAAGAAAGTTTATGAATTTTCAAAATTACCGAATTAATTGTGAATATACAGATTAGAGTCTCAATGGTCTAAATCTTGAGTCTAGTTTCAAAATTAGCATATCCAGATTCAATAAGCTTACAATGATATTTTTTCATTTTTATATTGTTGCATTTATTTGATATTGATATTTGATGTGATTGTAAAGAGATTTGTTCACTCACTTGATTAAATTTCTCTCACAATTATATTAACATTCACTAAACGGTTGTTGAGAAAAAAACTATAAATAGAACTAAAAAAAAATCTGTCATTGTCACTAATACGTATATGGTATAGGAAGCAAAGTATATATGCTTTTGTTGATTTAAAATAAAGGTATATTCACTGCTTAAATTATTTCATATTCTTTGTTATTTCTTATTTATAGTACTTTTGCTTTTTCGATTGTCTATATATATCTCTGACTGTATAAATTTCAAATTCGCCCCTTTTACCTAAATCAGTTTTTTGTATTATAAATACGTATTTCGACTACAATGTAGTCATCATCAGTATAAATTAGCTAGTCTTACTTTACTCTTTGACAATTAGAAATAGATATAAAGTCGAGATCAATAAATAAAAATAAAAATAAATAGAAAATTAACTAGATTAAAATATACTAGATTTTAAATATAATAAATTTTAAATTATATTGAAATTGCTCTTGTTAAAATTTCCTTCATTCACATTTATTCCTGTTAATTTTACTCTTATTAAAATTACTCTTATATTGTCGCAGGATATGTTACTTGTTACTAATTTGGTGACAGTTTCACTACTTTCTGACTGTATTACAAAAACTTGTTCCCATTCGAAATGAAACACTCAGTATTATTTTGATATTAGATGAGTGCGTAGTATGAATGTGCTGCTCATGTTCTAAATAAGAATGCAAAACAGCATTAACATGCATTACATCTACATAGTATAGAGTACTATGGACCATAAAAGTAGCGTTCTTCTTTCAAAAATTTTCAGTTGATTTTTTGTCTTATTCATTCGAATTTTTGTGAAAATGTTTCGAACAAAAGTTATTCGTATATTTATAATGAACAACTTTTAGCCAAAGAATTTTTTTCGTAAATCGAATGAATTACGCATAAATCAACAATAAAATTTTGGTAAAAAGAACACTAGTTTTATGGTGTTCATGTCATACATTTAAACGAGAAGATTTTACAAAGAGCGCAGAAGATTATGTCGATTTTGTATTAAAAAGGTGTTTTTGTTTATGTTGTTTCACATTTTAAAATAACGTGTTTATTTTCTCATTATATGAATGGAATAATACCTACCTAAGTATAGACTACGAGTATTTACCATCTACACATAACTAATATATATGTATATAGTAGACCAGTTTGATACAAATACAAAATACGTGTATGGAGTCGTGATGTTAAGGGAGGTCCAGCATGAAATACGTTTTCGACAGATTTTGCTCCTTGTTTTCACAGGCTAAAAATAATTTTTTCTAATAAACTGCGAAGTTTCAGAATTTTTGACCGTTTAGAACGCGAGATAATTAATAACAAAGTAATCATTCTCTGTTATTAAAAGCATGTAAAACTTCATGCCCGCCCAAATATTTTCTGTAGAATTAAAAAAAATATTTGACAGAATTTAATAAAAAAACTAGGATAGTAAAGATAAATATTTATTAAATTAATTTAAAAAAACGCGTTTTAGTAATAGTTATTTAAAATTCAAAATTACAATAATTTATATATAAATATGTTGTGTTGTCTATGTGTTTTTTGTCCTGATTAAACAAGACGGTGCTAGAACAACCTTAAATATATAGCGATAGTATTAACAAATATTTAAATTTAAACAGTTAAAACATTATTTTAATCAAACATTCGCAAACATCATGGGAAAGTTCTTCATTGAGTATAGAATAGTAAAATATTTGCAAAGTTCACTGAAAACGTGTTCTTTTTTTGATGTGAAAACGTCTATAGTGAGACTATATAAGCTTTTATATGGAGAGTAAAATGGAATTTCAGATTGTATACAATGTCATGTTTTTTTGTAACGATCGGCTATGTGTCAGTCGGCAATCATCGGCATTGTTAAGATAGAAGATATCCATTTGTGTGTTCGTGTCAGCCAATCACATTGCTTGACCAAAATCATATTGCTCACAATAAATAGAACATTGATGTTTATGCTTTCCGTACAAACTTTAATTTGAGATATGTTTTGGAATAATAAATAGATCCGACCTCCCGAGTAATTGATAGATAGTACATTGTGACCTTTATAATCAATTGTGCTTCTTACTGTGGTGCTCTATGAGGATACTCAGCCCAGAGTTCTCCATCCAAATCGATGCTCTTTAGAAATGAATAGACCTGGATTGGATTATGACATTATAAATCTCTCTTTGATTTATCCTGCCCATTCTCAATAACGCAACACGCAAGTTGCAAAAGGGTCTACTTATACATGTATATAAATTACTCTGATTTCAGTTATATGTTCATGACAAAAATTTAGTTCATTTATTTTAGCTGATATAAACATTTGTTGTATAATATTTTCCATAGTACTTCGTTTCAAAACATTAGTTTATAAACTAAATTCGATCTCACACAAAACAATTACATCGTAGCGGTAAGAATATTTGATATATTTAATAAGATTTGACTTTGAAATGTCTAGTATTTAGATTAATCAATTAATTCTAAAACTTGATAATCTCCAACTAATTCTTATTCAAAAAAGAATATTGTATTGATTTTACTAAAAAAAAAGATTAACAAAAACCAAACAAAACTTTTTTTATTAGTAATTTAATGAATAAATTATAAAATTGAAATATTTTAAAAATTTCTAGAATGTCTAATTATATTAAGATAGTCCGGCCTCGGATAAAAGTACGGTTAACTATTCGCAGATTTTATGATAAAAAATACTGATTTTAGTTGATAATGATGGAAAAAAGGCTTCTTATAGAGTTATAAACATTAAATAATTATATTTAAACAAAATCAACCTTTAACTCGAATCCTTATAAGGTCGTATATTTGATCACAGATAATAATGTAATTAGACGGTGAACTTATTGGATATTATTCCAACAAATTAGAACATTAACCATTGCAATTTATATTTCTATACGTATTTTTGTGCTTTGCGAGTACTTTGCGCATGCTCAATAACTCTACTAATCAAATCAAAGTATATAATAAGCAATTAAAACTTATTTATTATTATATTTTATTATTTATTATTATTTATTATTATACTTATTATATTTAAATTTTAAAACTATTTTATTAACATTATAAAATAGTAATATCATCAAAGTTTTCTTTTAGGAATTTTAAAATATACAAAATATTTTTTTAATAAAGTTTTATTTAATTGTTGATTTGACTACACTCAAAGAAGAGCCAGACTACCTTAATGGAATAAATAATAATTTTGTATTTCAATTATAATTTTCATCACCATCATGCACAGACAGAGAAAGATTTTACTCTTATTTTCACAAGTTTCATTTTACAAAAGTTTGTTTAATTAATTATTATGATTATTATTATTATTAAAATTTACATACAGAGCTTACTTTGATATCTAATATGAATATTTATATATTAAAATTTCATTTTCACTTTGTTAGAAATGAATTTATACTTTTTTTAAATTTTAGTAATTTTGACACGTTCTTTTATATGAAGATGGTTTGTATGTGTATTCCCGAATGAAAATTCTTTAGTATACAATTTTTTACTTGAGTTTGCGAGGTGGTCGTATACCATATAATTGGTCGTATATAACACGTACTCGGTGTAATGTAACGTGTTACTAGTGATATTGTTGGAGTATTGATTTTATAATGTTATCAAATCTATGGGCATATTACAATTGGGTCGATTAATTTTGATTAATTTCGGGTAATAGTATAAGATATTAAAATTAATTCGAGTTATTTTGAAAGTACAAAAATATTCATTCAGTTTGTGTTAATATCTCAATTTTGAGGGCAATAATAATAACAATCATCATAATAACAAATCTTTATTCTGTAAAATTGAATACATAGTACATAGAATGCGTCAAGACTACCAGCTAATTTCCTAGTTCATAAATGCTCGTATCGCGTAAAAATTTTGAGATATCAAATGTTATATTAATTCTTTTTTACCTTGAAGTTAAACCCCATTATCTATGTAGGATTTTGTAGTTTGCAGAACGACTAAATTTTTGTTTATATCTTGTTTGTTATGTATAGATAGATAGATAGATAGATAGATAGATAGATAGATATATCTTGGGGTATGTAGAAAATTGTACTGCAAACTTATGGCCTATTGTGCTCCCCCATCTATTTCAGTCTGATGTGGTTCGCTTCTCCCATATCTTGACAATAGCCTAGAGCTTGCTTACGTTTTCCTGAAGGTTCATATATGCAGGGTGAGATATTTTGCTATTACTGAGAGATTTGCAGTCAAATATTATGTGGCCGAATGTTTTCTTCTCCTCTCCGCACAATCTGCAAACAATGGATTCGGTATGGAGTCTCATTGTTTGTAGATGCTTCCGCAGGAGATAATGCCCGATGATGAATCCGGTAACCTTCCGCAGTTGTTTCCTGTTCAGGTTCAGTGCATCAAGGAATAGCCTCTTGAGTGCATTCCTACGCGTATAACGTAATATAGGCGTAATTACAAGGCGTATTCAAATGGAATTAGAAAAACATATTTTTTTTGTATTTGGGGGGATCAGGCTATTCACACCGAGCTCTCAGAAAGCTTATGCCGCAGAAATAAATATAGTCTTCAGAGATGTGAACTCCTGTGTAACTTAACTCTGGAGAGTTAAATTACCCTGGAACGTTAGTTGAAATCGTAGAATATTATTTTGTACGAGCAGTGAGCTTAACTCACTCTATCAAGATGCAAACGTCGTGCAATTAATTAAAGCACGTCGCATTGAATGCTTAGACCAAGTAATACATAAGCCGAACACGTGCAAGCTGATTAGATTGCTAGATGATGTGATCTACTCAGGCAAATCTAGTCAAAAATTCTGAAACTTCGGGATTTATTAGAAAAAATGTTATGTAGCCTCTAAAAAATAAATGAGCAAAATCTACCGAAAAGTGCTGGAACTACCTTGAAAAAAAATTAAATAAACGATTTCGAATCAAAATTATACTGATATAAAATTGGATTTAATTTTAGTGTAAACATGCTTTTTTAATGCTTCTTATAATATGAAACTTATATTAAATTAACAGTATAAGTATAATAAATATATATTTTAAATACTAAAAGATTATGAGATACTTTAATACAATTAGTATTTGAAAGATGTATTTTGAAATGGAAAAATTCAGCATCAATTGACTTTTATTATCATAAAGTTTGTACATGGGTATCGTGGGACACGTCAAATCAGATTTGTTTCAAAGTAAATTTAGGAAAACAATAGCTTTTTAAAAAGGCTTTTATTAATTTTCTACATACTAATTGTCGTATCGAAATAAAATTTTGCAAATGTATGTGCAATTCTGTTGAAAATACAATAATATGGGATCATTCAGAATCTAGATGAATTCATCATCCAATTTGAAAATCTGCAAAAGAGTAATTATAAATTTTGTGGAAGCGTAGTAAATAGAATACTGAAATTAATTTCTGCAGATCAAATTTGGTGGAAGTTCATTTCCGCATGTCCATCTGTCTGTTCGTCTGTTCGTGAACACGATAACTCAAAAACGAAAAGATATAATGAGCTGAAATTTTGTATGTGTGTTCTAGAACTCAAAAGTAAAGTTTATAATTTGGCTTCCCCTCAGCAGAGAAGGTGATATCCATCTTCAAAACGGTAAGAGACAAAACGGTAAGAGAAAATTTTAAGAAAAAAATGTCCCTTTTTTTAAATAAATAAAGAAAAAAACTGTAAAAGAACGCCACTGTTGTTGGCGATAGTATGTATAATGATGATTTGAATTATTTTTAGTCTTAAGGAGGTTCCAGCACTGTGTTATATAATCAAGATTAAAACCGGTTTGATTTTATTATGGAACAAATACATATAAACACATGCATAACACATTCACTATTCACGCCTCATACAATATACAATATTGTAATTTTGAAATAAGAAATAATTTTAAACTTTTATATTTCGAAAACAAAAAGGTAAAGACAAATAAATATTTATCTTTACTATTCTAGTTTATTTTTAAATTTTGTCGAGTATTTTTTTTAATACAACAGATAATAGTTGGGCGGGCAAATGAGAGAGAGTGAGAGAGAATTATAACTTTACTATTAATTACCTCGCGTTCTAAATGGTCAAAAATTCTGGATTGATTAGAAAACGTTATTTTTAGCCTGTAAAAAAAAATTTGCAAAATCTGTTGAAAAGTGGTGTTTAAAAGTGCTGGAACATCCTTAAATATCCAACAACCTTAACAGATTGCTTGTAATACACGAATTACTTACGTTAAGAAATCATAAACCTATAATATTTTTTATAATATTTACAGAAAAAAAAAACTGGAATACAATTTTACCGTACCTCATAATTTTCTTTCATATTAATAAAACAAGAGGTATACAACAAAAAAATATTCCCATTTTTGTTTTAAAGATGTGTGTGGTTGTAAAGAAGTTTTATCAATATAACATAATGGTATAATGTTTTATTAAAAAAAAATGTGTATATGAAGTACTTTGTGTATGGTGTAGTGAATTGTGTGAAACATGAATTGTAAATATAAATTATGGAGCTGTCTGAAAAACGAATAAACTCTACTGTTTTACAAAAATTATACATTTTTCTATTTTAACGCAAATGATAATTATGATTCATTATATTCTTTTTGTAAACGAAAAAATTGTGTGTGGTTTTCTTTTTTTTTTTTTGTTTTCTTGTTTTGGAGTTTTTTATTTTTTGCTTGAAACATTTAAAATTCAAAATAGGGTTTAGTACAAATCGCAATAACAACAAAAAATTTTAAGTAAAATATTTTATATTAACATATTATTTGTGTGTACATACTTAAGCGTCACATTATTATACCAAAGTCAATCTCCAGTACGGTCACGAAGACCAAAGTATGAAGGATCTAGCGCATACTATAAAGCGTCTATATAGTATACACATGTTATTTCATACTTGTGTCTTCATAACCGTACTGGAGATTGATATTGGTATAGTGATGTGACGCTTAAATATACACAAAAATAAAAATAATATGTTAGAATAAGACAGTAATAGATTTCAAAGTAATACCGTTCATGGTATGAAAAAATCGTTTCATCAATAAAGATTATTAAAACAATCAAAGAGAACACTAGGCATTTTGAAATTACGTTTCAAATTTTGCCCCAATTCCTAGAATATTTATGGCGGTAAGACAAGCACCAAATTAGCAACAAGCGACATAACTCTGAATCCATATCCCAGAGACAATTACGATTTGCCAATTCATACTGATAATGACTTCATTGTAGTCGAAAATTTGAAATGTAATTTCGTTTCATCAAGTTTATCATCCTGAGATCCAGGGTATTCCTAACGGAGTTATTTTTTACATATTATCTCTACTATTAAAAAATTAAAAATGTCTGTTTGTTAGAATACTTATTTCGTACGAGAGATTAAATAATAATTTCGTACGAATTAAAAAATAATCGCTGAAATATAAATTTGTTGGAAGTGTAAATATTTATCGTTCCCATTACTTCAAAAAATTTCAGGAGTGTTTTAACACTCCCACCAAATTTATATTACATGGATTAGTTTCGAATTCTATCGAATTCTATGTTTAATATATTTAAAGGGTTGCAAATATTAATTGGATAAAAAATTATTGATATAAGACATTAAATGACCTAATTAGTCCAAAAACGTAATAGCCTAAAATTTTGTGTGGGTGTTCGAACTAATAACTAGCTTATCGTTCGTAAATAGTCGAATTGGTTCGTAAATGGCAAAACTAACCCGCTAGGAGGGATCCTTACCTTGAAAATCCTGTGTAATAGAGAAAACATATTTAAAAAGAAGAAAATCTACTTTTTTCATTAACTGTTTATTTTTACCACAATTATTTTCTCTCAAATAATTTTTTTATTGGAAAAAAAAACTCTCGATAGTAAGTAAATTCCTATAAAATATCAATCAAAGATTTTGGATAATCTAGTGCATTCAGAACCATTGACTTATCGTTATCGTTTCACTTTTTTTATGGTTATATAATTTTTCTTTAATTTTAGTATAGTATTTTATTTTAAAATTACCCAAGTTGTGTTTATTCTAAAAAAAAACAACAACAACAAATAGCAAAATATAATTATGATGAAATTTTATACAATTCTCCAAACAATAAATATAATACATACAATGTTTTGGCGTAAAATTATAGACGTGTTATATTATTATATTATTTTATATTTATATCTGTACTATCGGTTGCAAAAGTGGCTTTTCTTTAATAAATTTTTATAGTGGTTTCATATTGAATGCATTTTGTTTTCGAATGTAAATGTTCAGAAGAAAATTTGTTCGTTATAAAAATACCAAAAGCTTTTGTTCTATTTTTTTTAACCCAATTTAAATCGACACAAATCAACCAAACAATTAAGAAAATTGAACGTCACTTTAGAAGACCGTAATTTTAAATGCATTTGGTAGGATTCATATGATAAAAATTCCTTAAATGTATACTGAAAACTGTTCCAAGTTCAAAACCTAACATTCTTTGACATCAAATACTTGATATGTAAAATCATACATATCTAAGTTGGGAATCGAACCCACGACCTCTGACATGCTCTACCGCTCAGCTAACTGGGATTTTAAATGCATATGATATTTCACTATCTTTGATGTCGATTTATTATTAATTTGTTTATTTACTATGTACATAAACCACAGCTAGGCCATTCGACTGTGCTCGGTTGAAACTCACTAGAACACAGTTGAAAAGGGTGGTGGAACTCTTAACAGGACACTCAACTGAACTACCACCTTCATAACTTGGGGATCTCTGATGATCACACTTGTAGGGCCTGTATGGAGGACGATGAAACCTACAATCATGTCATTTAAACCTGCAGAAACATGCAGTATATTAGGTTACTATGTACATGCAGTACATAGAATGTTCTTGGGTCCGAAACCCTGGATCCATCAATCCTGGGAGCAATCCCGGCGGAGAAGTTGTGGACTTTCTGTTCGGCATCGCGCCTCGACTAAATCCTATAGCTTCATCTGCTTAAAATAGCACCTCTTATCCAGAGTCGTTATTATTAATTGTTTTTTTTAACTATAATGTTATCAATTTTCAAACATATTACTTAAATGTCAAATTAAGTAAATGCTAGTCATTTCCGTTGGTATAATATAACCGAAAGGCAACCATACTAACAATGGAAATAAATAGACACTAGTTTACCTAAAAACAAGTAATAAACATATGAAAAATAGTCCAAAGTTTTTATGAAAAGAATGCGTCTAAAGAAGAAGTGTAACTGAAAATTTAAAAAAAAAGACTGGCACAAAAATAAAAATTATAATTCAGATCAGATAATTGAATCAAATACAACATATAGGAGTGTAATTCTAACAGGCGATTTTCGTAAAATAGGTGTATTATCAAAGTGATTTTTTACGCATGTATTATAATTATTCAAATATTGTATCGTATAAAACTCTATTTACCTATACAGACTGTGTTGGAATGCTTTTCTAATAGAAAATCAATGTTAAATATTATTTATTACTGGCAGGCCGTGTGGTTAATGTGCGTCGTCAACCAGTACACATGTAATGAGAGTCATCTCATATGCGTATGGTCATATGCGTATGGACTCATTGACTGTGTGCATTGTGTGTAACTGACTCATTTAAGAGTGTGTACTAACTGACTCCGCATAGTATTCACACGTCCTGCCAGTAATAAATAATATAACATTGATTCTCTATTGGAAAAGCTTTCCAACACAGTCTGTATATGCTTGCTATGCTTGCAAGCAGAATATTTTTATTTTACATACGCACGATATAATATTAAATAATATTCTGTTACGCGTCTTTATATTTACTTTATGGGTAGCGTGGCTCTGTGTGTGGTTGTCGTATATTTGTGGATAATATATATTATTACATTTGGCCATTATGCGAAAGCATACAGGTTGTTAAGTAAAACATTGTATAATATATTGTAGATGTTCACAGGTTTCTTCAAAATTTGTTGTTCCTTTTTCAATCATGTGGTCTAATATTATTTTTTATAGTCTCAGTTTGATCAATTTATTAATGACAGCTAATGATTAATGAAAATTAAGGTAATCAGGTTTCTTCAAAATTTGTTGTTCCATAATTTGTTGTTCCTTTTTCAATTATTTGGTCATTATTTTCTATAGTCTCAGTTTGATAAATTTATTAATGACAGCTAATGATTAATATAAATTAAGGTAATATATGTGTTTTTAAAGTACAATGTGGTAATTTAATAATTTTGGAATCAGAATAAATCTAACCATGTAGTTATCTATTTTTTACTGTATTCTTGTAAACGATTTTATATTAATGTAATTGTATAAAATTGTAATTCTTGTAATTTTTGATATTGCAGTGCTTGATAGAGTCCTGAGAGGAACGAAACGTTGCACAAAAATAATACAAATCATTAAGTAATAACATAAGTTAATTTATCCAGAATAAACCTATGAACATCTACAATAATTTAAAACCATGGGTATGAGAACAATCAATTATATAATCTATATACAAATTGTTTGTATAAATCATATCTCAATTTATAATATTTAGTAAAGAATACAGTTAAAATAAATCATGCGATATACCACTTATATAATTTTTCCATTTTTTTTTTTTTTTGTAAACGAGCGTCTATTTGTCCATTGTTAGTATGGTTGTCTTTCGGTTATATTATACCAACGGAAGTGACTAGTGTTTATTTAATTTGAAATTTAAGTAATATGTCTAAACATTGATAACATTCTTTGAAATCAAATGCTTGATATGAACAATCATACAAATATAGAATAGGAACCGAATCCTGGATATTCTAGACCAATGATCTGCTTTTGAGCTACTATATGTTACGATAGTGGAATAATAACGATTTCTCACTATCTTCATGTGAACATATTATTAATTTGTTTATTTACTATTTATATATATAAATATATATATATATATATATATATATATATATATATATATATATATATATATATATATTTTTTTTTTTTGTAAACTATCACCTATTTATTCATTGTTAGTATGGTTGCCTTTTGGTTATATCATACTAACAGAAGTGACTAGCATTTACTTAATTTGACTTTTGAGTAATACGCCCAAACATAGATACAATTATTTGCTATCAATTGCATGATATGAAAAATCAAACACAACTACGATGGGATTCGAACCCACGAATCCACGAACCCACTCTTGCATTCTAAACAAGTGCTCTGCCTCGGAGCTACCAGATATTATGGTAGTGGAATGCTTATGATTTCTCAATATCTTGATGTTAATGTATTGTTAAGTTACTATAGCTACGAAACAAAAAATTTAAATTCAAACAATAAGACCAAATTAGAAAATTTCACACTATGAAATTTTTGTTTTGGCCTAAATCTTTCGATATAAAATGAATTATAATATTTTAGCGGACTGTATAAAAATGTTATTTTTTGTGAAAAGAACTACGATAATCCAAAATTAAAGATATCATCAGATTGGCTTACCTTAATTTCTCCAATGCCGGTGCCGCACGCGTTGTAAGATAATTACCTATAGGATGGATAAAATAGGAAAAGGCGGGAAGTTAGTTATCCTACCACGTGGATGCAGAATCTTTAGCTGGTGTTAAATATTATAATGATTGTTAATTTTGGATTATTTATTCACTATGGACTCACTATTAAATTGATATCAAATTGATTCACTATCAAATTGTGGATCGTACAATATCACTTTTAAATTAAAAACTTTTATTTGAACGAGAACTATTAACTCTATACTATATGAACCGAAAAAAACTAATAATCGACTTATTGCTCTCAGACCAGAAAAAAACACACAAAAAAAAACAACTTGTTTTTAATGCGCAGAATTAACTAAAATTATGTAAACTAAATGTAATAATTCTCAAAACGACAGGGTTGTATCAAGCCTTTAACTAAGGCCCAAACATTCCCCCGCCCCTGAACAAATGTTCTGAACTATAGCTACGAAACAAAAAATTTAAATTCAAACAATAAGACCAAATTAGAAAATTTCACACTATGAAATTTTCATTTACAAAGAATATAATATTTTTAGTTAGTTAATTATTGTAATAAGGATTTATTACTGGGATGGTAATGGGCACAAACGTACGGTGGGTCGTTGGCAGAGCCCCTGTTTAGTTCGAACTGAAGCTCTGCGCACGATTCCATCTTTATTAGGAAACACCTCTTCTATAACGCCTAATGGCCATTGTAATGGTGCAACATTATCCTCCTTTATCAAAACTACTAATCCTGGCCTAATTAAAGTGTCATCACTCGTTTTAGTTTGCCACCGTTGTCGGACTTGTAACGTTGTCAAATATTCAAGATGCCATCTACTCCAAAAACTTTGTACCAATCGGTCTATTAACTGGTAACGATTGAGACGATTGATGGGCTCATTTGTCAGTTCAGCAGCTGGCAAAAATTGTAGTGGCGTTAAATTTAAGAAGTGCGCAGGGGTGAGTGCTAATGGATCTGTGGGATCATCACTAAGATTACACATGGGCCTTGAATTCAACAGTGCTTCGATTTGGATAAGCAAAGTAGTCATTTCTTCATAGCTCAAAATTTGGGAGCCAATCACTTTGAAAAAATGCAACTTCACGCATTTTACTTGTGATTCCCAAATACCTCCCTGATGCGCTGCTCTGGGTGTGTTAAATCGAAATTCTATTTTTCTATGGGATAACTCGTTGCAATACTTTTCGGTATATTCTGCTGAGGTCAACAACTTATACAGATTATCTAGTTCATTTTTACTACCAATATAATTTCGCCCATTATCGGAATAAAGAATTGAAACTGGACCTCTTCGAGATAGAAAGCGTTTTAAACATTGCAAGAAATTTGCCGTGCTTAAATCAGAGGCCAGCTCGAGATGCAATGCTTTTGTAACTAAACAAATAAATATGCAGATGTAAGCCTTTTGTACTCGAGCCCCTCTCCTACGAGATATGGTGATGGAAAATGGTCCACAATAATCGGTCCCCGTATGCACAAAAGGTTTTGCCTCCTGAACCCTAAATTTTGGCAAATCTGCCATAATAGGGAAGGTAGGTTTCGGTCGGACCCGAAAACAACGGTTACAACTTCTAACACGTTTTCTCACGATGCTTCTGGCTGCTAATATCCAATAACGTTGACGCAAAAGAGCTAAAACTAATCCACTGCCTGTATGCAAATTTTTTGAATGGACATAATCGATTAACAAATATACCAGAGGATCGTTTTTCGGGAGCAAAACAGGGTGGCATTGTTCAAATTCTAGTTTAGAATTTGACAAACGACCTCCTACACGTAGAATTCCATTGTGAATAAATGGTCTCAAAGAGCGGACGCGAAACGAACATTCCTGTCCCTTTTCTAACAACTTTATTTCCTTGGCAAAATGCTTTTTTTGCACAAGCCAAAGAAGTTTATGTTCGGCTTGTTCAAGGTCCGATGAAGAAATATTTTCGCGTTTTGGTAAAAGTTTTGCAAACCGTAAAACATAAACCATGCTACGAACTAATCTAAGCCATGACGAACTGTTGCTAACTAAACTATAAAGAGAATTGTCGTCATGGTTTACAACTACTAGGGAAGTGACTTTGGATTCTAAATTGGTACTACATTTTCCAATCGAAAAGGGGATAACCGGCCAATTCTCTGGCTCAAAGATGAGCCAATCCGGGCCTTTTCTCCATAATTTATTTTCTATAAGTTCAGACGGCATTAAACCACGAGATAAGCAATCTGACGGATTTTCAGTTCCCGGAATATGAAACCATTGTACGCTGGATGGTAACAATTCGTTTATTTTAGTAACTCTATTTGCAATGAAAGTTTTCCATCTATGCGGTGAAGAATGAATCCAGCTCAACGCCACACTAGAATCCGAGAATGCATGAATATTTTTAATTGAGATACGAAGACTATACGTTTCTATAACTTGATGTATAAGCTTAGCCAGTAAGTGGGCACCTAACAATTCAAGTCGGGGAATGGATATCGTTTTCAACGGTGCTACTTTAGATTTTGCACACAGAAGTTCAACATTATTTGAAGTTTTGATATAAATTACCCCACAATATGCTTTTAAAGAGGCATCCGCGAAACCTACGAGCGTAATTGGATCATCTCCAACACTCAAAGAGCGAGGTATTTTAAAACTAGCTAACAAGGGTATTTCCAATACGAATTGTGACCAAATTTTAACTACACTATCAGGTGGAACGTCATCCCATCCTAACTTCAAAATCCAAATCTTTTGAATCATTAATTTAGCCTGAAGTATCACCGGTGCTATAATTCCGAGAGGATCGAAAATGCGTGCTATCGTGGATAAAATATTTCTCTTAGTGCATTTATAATTCAACAAATTTATCTTAAAAGACAAAGTGTCCGACTCAGGATCCCATTGTAGACCTAAAACACTTTGCATTTGACCACTATTAAATTCTAAAGTGTGATTCAAGCGAATCTTTTCTGGAATAATATTTAATAAAACTTTTGAATTAGTATTCCACTTAACTATTGGAAAACCACCAGATTCACATAAATTGACCATTTCTTGAAATAATTTAATCGCAGTTTGGGTATCCTGAACACTAGTTACAAAATCATCTACATACATGTCGTTCATTACTGCGTTGGAAGCTAAAGGGAAAGATGAAGATTCATCTGAGGCTAATTGGTGCATGGTTCGTAACGCTAAATAAGGAGAGGAAGTTACACCAAACGCAACCACTGAAATTTCATAAACCGATATTGGTTCATTTGTCGAAAATCTCCAAAGTAGTCGTTGATATCGCCTATGCGATTCTTGAATTTTAATTTGCCTATACATTTGGGAAATGTCTGCTGTCATAGCAATTGCAAACAGCCGAAAATTGAGTAAAGTTACGAATACATCCGAATGTAATTTTGGACCACAATACAGAATATCATTTAAGGATTTCGATGTTGACGTTTTACAACTAGCGTCAAAAACTATGCGTAAAGGAGTTGAAGACGAAGCTTTATATACACCATGGTGGGGTATATAATATCCAGGATATTTGGGTAAACTATCTGCAGTTTTAACTATATGATTTTGTGCTATAAAATTTTGCATGGCCTCATTATATTTGAGTCGCAAGTCAGGAGAATTTTCTAATCGCTTTTCTATTGTTAATAGTCGTCTACAAGCTGCGGTGTACGAATCACCCAAAACGGACGGTTCTTCTTTGAAAGGTAGTGCTACAATATATGTACCACTTGGTTCGCGCTTCATGGTAGATGTATAAATTTTTTCGCATTCAACATCATCTGCGTTGAGAATCGGCGCAACCTGCACTTCTTCTACCTCCCAAAATTTCTGAAGAATGTCCTCTACACTTAGCTCAACTACACTACAGTAAGGTGGCGGATCTAAAGTAGACGGTAAAATAGGTGCATTTCCGACTATAACATATCCAAGACTTGTTTCTAACGCAGTTGGACAACCAGGTGGTCCTTCTACTTTGTTTTGCCCAATTACTGAAGCAAAAACTTCTGCACCTAAAATTCCATCTATCTCCCCAGGTACATGAAAAGAAGAGTCAGCTAATGGTAAATTTTGTAGATACGATAGCCTTTTCAAATTTATTCTAAAATTGGGGAGATTATTGGAAATCTTTTCTATAACGAGCATATTTAACGAATGGTTTTCATTACTATTTAATTGCGACGAAACAACAATTTTAACATGACCTTCCACAGAGTTTGCATTTGATCCAAGACCTAAAACGAAGCTATGTGCTTTTTTCACGCTCAAATTTAATTTTTTACAAGTTTTTCTTACTATAAAATTAGCTTGACTAGCCGAATCTAAAAGAAATCGTAATTTGAGAATCTTTCTAAATCTATCTATAAAATTGACTGATACCGTTGATAACAACGCTGTAGAATTATGAACGTAGTTTTCACTATCCATCGAACAATAGCTACTCACAATTGCATCCCCTGCAATAATTTTACTGCTGCTGGAAAGTGTACTAGGGGGGTCAAGTGCAGGACTGACAGAATCCGACGGTTTAGAAGTTGGAAAGTGTAATAGCGAATGATGTCGTTGTTTACAAGTGGAACAATTAAATTTTGAACGACAATTAATTATTTTATGCGAAGAAAGGCAATTCAAACATAGTTTAGATTTTTTCACAAGCTCATATCGTAATTTGGGACTCAATTTTATAAACTGTGGACATTGATACACCTCATGTTTTTCCTGACAGCAGACTATACATTTCTTTTCGGAGTCGTGAATCATGAAAGCTTGAGGCTTTGACTTAACTCCATCTAAATTGCTTTTATAAGCTTGAATTTTCCCGCTATCAGTATTACTAAGCACTTTCATATGCGATTTTACAAAGTTTATAACTTCGTTATAAGTAGGTATTTCTGATGGGTTATTTTTCATCTCAAAAGCCCGACGACTCTGAGAATCCAATTTTGACAACGCCACGAAAGCTAAAATAAAATCTCCTAAGTCCGTTATCTGCAATTTTTTGAGAATGCACACAGAAGAATCGAAATTATCTACAAATGAGTTGAGATTTGCAACGGATTCCGTTTGACACGTTTTGAATTTAAGAATTTTTTCTAAATAGGCGTTTGCTTGTTTACGTTTATCTTGATACTTGTCTACAAGAGCGTTCCACACTACTGAGTAATTACTTTCAGTTGGAGTTAATCCACCACAAATGTTCTTTGCACTACCAGATAAACTGCCGAACAAATAATGAGCCTTATCCACGGTTTTCAATTCCTGATTTTGGTCAATTAATGACTTAAACAATTCAAAATAAGTGGGCCATTCTTTAATATCACCATTAAAAACTGGTAATGGAATTTGTGGTAATCGTGGGGTACTTTTAGCTGAAAACCCACTAGAACCCGCTTGATCCGTTGGCCTAGAATTAGAAGTCGCACTTGTGGACTCAGAAATCGAATCAGCTACACTTTGAATATTACATAAAATTTCATCAAAGGATTCCATCGTCGAAAAATCAGGAATGAAATTTTCATCTAATGTCAATTCTATTTGATTAATTTCCCGAACTATTGTGTCAAACCTCTCTTTTGTTTGAGAAAGTGTTTTTAATCTAATTTGGAAATTTCTTAAATTTATAGGGTTGGCGACTTTTTTACTTTCAGTAAACAAATTTTGAAGACGTATGAACAGTTGCTGTTGCTCAGCACGCAAAACTCTTACTTGGGTTGTTAATTGCTCATCGGTCGGCATTTTAAATTTATTCGAAGATGCTGCAAATAGTTTTTCTACCAAAATAAAGTTTAAAACTGTTTAAAAACTCAAATAATGAAATAACTACTGGTGAATTAAGATAATTGTTGACTACAGGTGTAATAGAGAAATCAGGGGTATGTTTTGTTTATGTAAACAGAACAAACTATGAAATTGTATTTCTATAATTTCAATAAAAATATTTACTGAAATGACTATTAAATTATCAAAATTGATTATTATTCAAATGCGTAATCAAAATATAATTATTATGTAATCCATTTATTTTTTATTTTTCAAATATTCTTGGATAAAACAATTATGAAATAATATATTCTTTTATGTAGATATTTTGAAAATAGCAATTAAATCCAAATTTTAAACACGAAATTATGCAATAATATTTATTCTAAATATAAGCGATTTTAAGAAAACGTGAGAATCGAATCTATAATTTTTCTTGAAATGAGAGCCACAAACCATTAGAAAATTGATACTAAATATCACTATGCTTATTGCGAATTTTCTAAACTATTAACTAATCGTAATTTAAATTTAATTCGCAAGAATTCTATCCGGTTCGAACGGACCAAAATGTTTTGGCCTAAATCTTTCGATATAAAATGAATTATAATATTTTAGCGGACTGTATAAAAATGTTATTTTTTGTGAAAAGAACTACGATAATCCAAAATTAAAGATATCATCAGATTGGCTTACCTTAATTTCTCCAATGCCGGTGCCGCACGCGTTGTAAGATAATTACCTATAGGATGGATAAAATAGGAAAAGGCGGGAAGTTAGTTATCCTACCACGTGGATGCAGAATCTTTAGCTGGTGTTAAATATTATAATGATTGTTAATTTTGGATTATTTATTCACTATGGACTCACTATTAAATTGATATCAAATTGATTCACTATCAAATTGTGGATCGTACAATATCACTTTTAAATTAAAAACTTTTATTTGAACGAGAACTATTAACTCTATACTATATGAACCGAAAAAAACTAATAATCGACTTATTGCTCTCAGACCAGAAAAAAACACACAAAAAAAAAAACTTGTTTTTAATGCGCAGAATTAACTAAAATTATGTAAACTAAATGTAATAATTCTCAAAACGACAGGGTTGTATCAAGCCTTTAACTAAGGCCCAAACAATTTACTATATATTTTTTTTGTAAACTAGTGTCTATTGATACATTGTTTGTATGGTTACCTTACGGTTATATAATACAAACGAAAGTGATTAGCGTTTACTTAATTTGACATGTAAGTAATATGTTTGAACATTGATGACATTCTTTGACATCCAGCGTGTTGTTAGCTGTTGTGCTATCCAGCTTGTTGTCAGTGGTTTTAAAATCAGCTTAAAAGTTTCCACGTTAAGGTGTGCTTTTTGGAGTTTACTCATTAAGAATCGATTTCATTTAATGCCCCCCGTACGACAATATGATGGGTACTAAAATCTTGTGTTAACAAAAAAAGTGTTATGTTTTTTTGTACAAGCTAACACTTTATATACGCCATGATATTTATTCAATTTGAATTTATGATGTTTTACAATATCTTTTCAGATTGATTTACATTAAATTTTCCTCTTTCGTAGGTCATTAATTTATTTTAGGGAAGAAAAAAATTAAAAAATTTTTTTAAATAAAAATGTAAATATTGAAATTATTATTGGAATTTGCTGATGATGATGCTTTTTGAAACATCTTGTACATATGTACAGAGTTTATGTGATGTGTGCGTTTGTTTTAATAATAATCTGGATGGTTGTTGTTAATCGGAGTGTGCATTTTGTGTATTCACTCATAAATAATTGTTTTCATGTTTGTACACACACCCACATAAATACATTCTGTACATTAAGGACGTGCATGTGCCATGCTAGAGTCAAATGAGTACTTTATTTAATAAAATTTATTTAAGATTTTTCAAAAGTTGTAAAGTTGACTATCTTAACAAACCATTTATAACCCTTTTTTATTTGTTCTAAATATTATTAAAAGTATTTAATATCAGTAAATGTTAATTAGAAATTGATTTGACTTTCTTTGGCAGATCTAACAATAAACAATGTATTGTTATGACGTTCACAATATATATAAGTATATGTATGTGTATATTTTTTTACTGTGCGCTGTCGTTTGTTTTCAAATTTTGGCGGCAAAAACAATCCTAACACAACGGTGTTAATTTTATTAAATAATTAATTAAAACGTTTGTCAACACCATTTTTTTAATGCAAATATATAAACTGTATATTTCATAAATATTATTTATTATGGTGCCTACTATAATAGTATAGTAATTATAATTTAAGTACAAAAGAGTTCTGTTCTCCATAAGACGCTGTGTTAAAAGTTGATTTTGAATCCATAATTACTCTTTATAGTGATCGTCAAAATTTTTGAGGGAGCATAACCACATAATTGAGCTAGTAAATCCACTAAAAAAAATTTTTTTCTATCTACTATCCAGCCTTCTACATGAACGTCCTTAAATAAATATATATATATATATATATATATATATAGACATATATATATATATATATATATATATATATATATATATATATATAGTCCGTTGGTTCGTACGAATTCATAAACATACCTGGAAGGCATGTTTGTGTTTCCGTCACACTTTGTGTAAAATAAAATTTACAAGTCGGTTTGTTTAGGTTTTCGAAATGTAATTAATTAGAAACGTAAACAATAGAGGGTGTGCGTTATGAATTTTTATTTATTTATTCATTTTGATTGGAATATTCGCGTGAAAATGTGCATAAATATTCAATGTAGTATCCTAAGATTATATAGTTCCTCAAAAGTCCGGCAATGGCGAGTTAATTGGCGAGTTGACCAGCCACTTGGACTGGTCAATGCTAAATATGGTACTAGTTGCTTTTATAATTTTCAAATTTTCGATTATAACAAAAAAGTATATAAAACGAATTCCATGATAAATATATCGATAGTAATTTTTTTGTACCCCTTGTATCTACGCCACAGACTAAGATAGATAGATTGTAGAGGCTGCCCGGGACGGGCTACACTTCGACCATAAGGTTCATTGTGATGCCTAAGGATGTGAGGATGTGAGTGGAGTGTTAGGAGTGTGTGAGTAGACTAGGAATTGGTAGGATATGCAGCCGACTCTGGCGCCACAGACTAAAATATTTATATTTTCCTCTAGCTGCAAAAACTGGAGTAGATATTAGGGTCAAATTAGCTTATCAATTTTTTTACCAACCAATTTTTAACCCTATAAATAAAAAAAATTTAAACCCTATGATTATTTAAAAAAGAAAAAATATACCTACTTACTGGATACTTCGACAAAAAATAATCCATTGGCAAAAAATATGTATCCTAATTTTTCCATTAACTACTTTTGTTAATTAAAAAATTTTTCCAATCTGGATAACCTCGCTAATTTTTTAAATAAAAGTCTGGGATTTTTTTACTTCTGGGAGCTATTCTTTGAAGGATTTAAAAAAGATCCCCGTTGGAAAATTTATAAAATTTAGATTTTCCATTTTTTTATAAACTTTTGCAAAAATTTTCTCGATTCATCTACCAATCTAATGACACCTTGGTCAAAATTTTCAGAGATGGCGAAGTGGAATTCGAAAAAAGGCACATCTTTGCTAGTCTATATTGCTAAACACTGAAGTATCTTATGTGTTGCATCTCTTTGATAAAGAAATAACTGCATATGATGAAGAAATAACTCACCGTTACTGAATAATATCAGAAAATGTAAAGAAACTTTTTCGCAAATTTTCACATAACAATTATTCTAAAGCGATTGAAGTTTCAACACTTGAAAATGATACAATAATGGTGTTATGAAAATTGATATTGAATCAAGTCGTTGAATTGTAATAAATATTTCAGAATAAAATTTTAGATAAAAAGCAAATTTTAAGGGCTGAAAGCGTTATACAAATTAAGAGTTTTTTTTTTCGCCAGCAATATGTCGAAAATCTAAATATTTTATCATAACACTATATAAATAATAAATCATACATATAAAAATAATGTCATATACATAAGATTTACGACTTACGAAAATTCAAGAAACTTCCATAAATCACTAATGAAGCTGCGAAATGTGGATACAATCTTATATTGTTGTAAAGTTGAAAATAAGTAAAGTTGAAAATAAGATTAAAGTTGAAAGTTTATAGAGACGTCATTTTAAGAGTTCAGTAAACAGCATGCAATTTTATGAGCTAGCGAGGGGTGTGATAAATAGTACCGTGAAAATAAAAAGCCCCTTACCAGTCATTATAATTGATTTGAGCCAAACGCTTCAGATAAAAGTTTATAACAATTTATCGTTCTTTTCACATAGTTTATTAAAATACTATTAAATAAGGTCAAAACTACTGTTATGACACAAAAGTGTGATAAAATGATATAGTAGTGAAAAACTACAATAGAAAAATTATATATTATATGTAAAACGAATAATTCTACATTTGATTACGGTAGAACAAAGCAGCGTCGGTTCTTCCGTTAAAATTAGAGTTTGAAAGACTAGCATTAAATCCATTATTTACATTAGAATCAGAGTTAGTTAAATTTATTATGGCCAGGTAAATAGATACATTTAATTACTTTGGCTCGTAAATCTAATTTCAAGAGCACGGTAGTGCGACAGGCCGAGTTTATTTGCCTTCGCGCTTACAGTACTATTACTTATCGAAAAATCAGAGCCGATTTGACCCTAAAATAACTTTTGAAAGAGCTACAGTAGTGATTTTTCGTTATTTAGGGAATTATAAGAGAACAAGTTTTTACTTTTTGTTAAGAAATAAACGGTTAAAAATTATTCTGTCAGAAATTTGGAGAAATAAGTAGGTAGACCATTCTAGTACGTATTTTCAAGTATATAGTCAAATTGACATACTTTTGTTTGTTTCGGTTAATCATATAATGTATGTTTTCTCATATAAATTTTGTCTACATAATATATGACACACGTTTTTATACGCGTTTATGACACAAGTTTTTACCCAAGGTCTCCCAAACACTGTGCAATAGAGCAGGATAGAAATCATTGCTACATCGATCAAGCGAGTACTACATTGTTGAGTGTTATATCAACGATTCATGACGTGCTGAAAATAAACACTGATCAAAGCCTCATAACGCGCCAAAAGAAGCATTCCTTCCAAAATTTCGGAAAATAATCCGGAAAAACTCATAAAGTCTAGTTTATTAAAGTTTAATCAGAAATTAGCATATTAAAGCTTTTGGAAAAGATGCTAAAAAAGCCGTGATTCAGATGTGTTTTTAATGAATGAAATTTCCAACGGCAAACTTCCTTGTGATTCGAGCTGTATATATTTTGGTCCGTGGATGAAATATTGCATACCATTATGTACATTTAGTATGAATTATTTGTATTTGATCTATGCAGTTAAGATATTTTAAAGTTAATTGATATAATAATATAAGGAATGGCCAGTTTATGACCAGTTATTGAAACTGTGGTTAACAAATATAAGTGTGATTAATAAATGTAAAAAAAACACAATTAAACATTATCATTTACTGTTGGTTTCTTCATTATCTCATTTCAATAGTGCAAGTAATATTATTTTATATATATATATATATATATATATATATATATATATTACAAAATAACTATGGAAGTGTCAAAAATTTACTATCAAGAAAATCACAAACACATATACTTTATATAAGTATACAAAATTCAATACGAACGAATAAGAACAGATATAATTTTAACTTAAGGTTAAGGTTATACATTTTACATTATACAATGTTGTTATATGGTTGTACGTACAAAAAAAGGACCATGACAGTGTCTAAACTCTCACTTCTATATAATATACATACGTCTAGATAGATAATATAATATGTAATATTATTATACTACATATATGCATATAAGATATAAATCTTATGATTTCCTGTTTTGTGTCGTTTTGCTGTCATCTAGATAACTGAAAACTCAATTTCCTAGTCCAAAAGGACGATTGAAGTATTCAGACACACATGCATAGATACATACATATATATTACTGTAAACGGTAATATTTTATAGATGTAAGACTTCAAATATACCACGTGTCAATTTTGCATAAAGGTAGGTGTAGGTTTTATATTTGACTGGCTGTGTCCACAGTGTCTCCGCATGGACTACATAATTTTGGTATGCAATCCCGCACCTATTCGACTATATACCTTGTTCATCTTTATCCCATTTTCAGGCCCAGGTACTCCCCCTGCCATTCATTTGAAACTACCATCATTTGTTCAGTTGGTAGAGCACTCGTTTGGAATGCTAGAGATCTTGGGTTCAATTCCCATCCATGATGTCACACCCTTGATGTCAAAATAATGTAGAAAATATTCGGATATATTACTTAACTGTCAAATTAAGTAAATGCTACTCACCTCCGTTAGAATCACATGAATAAATGGCAATAATACTAACAATAATTCGGATAAACACAAATAATAGATTAACACAAAAAGGTTAATAAAACAGTTAAATATATGTAAATAGTCAAATAAAATCTGGGTAGCTTAGTTTGCAATGCACTGGTCTTGAATACCATGGAGGTCTGGGTTTCAATCCCCAGCCAAGATGTGTAAGATTTTGCATATCAAACCTTTGAAGTCAAATTGATTTAACCTATTTCATTTTAGCAATAAAGAGTCAATAACTTTATGATCATTTTTGTGTAAAAAAAATTAAGAAAAAAAGATTCTGGGAAAGGATTATTTTCCCAGGAGAAAAGCCGCTCATCTGACTTACTATCATCGTATATATTAAATATACGAATCTGAATTTGTAATAACTTAATGTAGTCAATTCTCATTTTTATTTCATTCACACCCCAAAGTTTATTTCGCAAACACATGAGCCGAAAGAAACGTTCAAAATACAAATTAGTCTCAACAAAAAAAACAGACAACTAATCATAATCAACTTTTGATTAAAATGTTTTTATAAATAAAATTGATTCGCACAAATTGGATCGAAAAATGTCTTACTGATCCATGATTTCCATTATCTAACCAACTAGACCTGTATAAATTTTTGTTTTACAAAAACATATACAATGGCTCAATTTGATCATGTCATTAAAATATTTTTGGCTGGGGTAATTTTTCTGCTCTCCAGGCCAGTGGCAACTATATATACAGATTATATATAGAGAGATACGTACGCTTAAAATATGCTTACTATTTCAATTATGTAGCATTTGAATATACCACATTTAAAGGTCGCCATTGGGTGAGATTTGTAATATTCAATAGCTAGTGGGATTATATTATATATATATATATATATATATATATATATATATATATATATATATATATATATATATATATATATATGTATATATATATATATATATATATAGTGCAATTTAATCATATCAAGAATACACACGTTGTTATTAAACACGGTTATAATATTTATTATATGTGGATAAGGGTGCTGCTGAATTAATTTCCGGTATTTCTTAAGGGTGTTACCATCTTTTAATAACATAATAACAAATATAATAATAATAATATTACTAATATGTTTATAAAAAGGGATGAAATACACGATTGTTAGTACCTCTATATACTGACTGCAAGTAATATAAACTAAAATTCAATTGTTCATTTTGGTGGTCCACTTATTAAAAAAGTACCATTTTTGGCTCATGGATCTGCTTTGATTTATGTGTGTTTCTACTGTGGACCACACAAGTTTATGTCTTTTTTTTAAATTTTATAATTGATTGATTGTCTTATTGATTTGGTTTTGGAAAAAATGTTTTGTATAAATTAGAAATATAGTAATAACTTTTATTAGAAATTTTTTTCGAAATCAAAAGTAGAAGTAGTGGTGAAGTGTACGTCTGTGTATATGATATCTCAAAAGTTTAAACTAAGTTAAAACTTTAGCGGATGTCTTCCCATGGATTGTGGTAAAACTTAATTGATTTTCAAATATTTCAAAACTTCCTTAAAGATGGTTCAAAGAAAAAGATTATTCTTTCCTTGAATTATTTTATGAAGATTAGTTCTTTAATTGTTCTTTTTAAGATCGAGGTCTGTAGTAGATTCAAGGCCAGAAAAATATTCAAAAACCTGATTACTTATGGCTAGTAATTTTGGTACATATGGCACATGCAGCAGCAAATGGCAAACTTATTTATTTTTCCTGATCAAAAATTTTTGAACTAGAGGTGAACTGACTAAAGGTGACCGATCGGTGACCTGATTGAAGTGGTGTAACTGTATCCTTAGCTTTTATTCTTTTTTTTTTTAAACTCTCAAAAATGTATGACAAAGAGCAAAAATTTGAATTACAAAATTATTTCTGACAAAAATATGAGTTTTGTATCGTTGGAGGGATTTTTCGAAAACAAAATAAGCTCAATAATTTACATATTTTCGTACAAATTCAATTTAGATAGCAAATAAACACCATTATATGAGGTAAATGTTCTACACCAATGTTGAATTCAATTTGTTATATGTTAAAGCCATGTATGTATGATTGCTTCTAACCAGATTTTTGTTTGTAACAATAAACTTTTCATTTGAAAACTACATAGATTCGGCACAAATCGGCTGTAAAAAAAACGAAAAGGTACCGCCATGTTCAGTGTCGATAGTATATATATTAATATTAATATTAATTGATATTTCATGTAACATTTTCCTTGACTTGGTTATAATATACTATCCTTACAACGGAACATTGCGCTTATTTTTATAAAATAAAAAGTACAGCAAATTACCTCCTGCCAAAAATTTCAACATAATATTTATATATTAAAACATGTATATATATATATATATATATATATATATATATATATATATATATATATATATATATATATATATATATATATATATATATATATTATATATATATATATATTTATATATATATATATATATATATATACAGATATATATATATATATATATATATATATATATATATATATATATATATATATACATATATATTTACACCACGGCACAAATATAGAGGATATACACACAACAAAAAAGATATCTTATAATTTGACATTTTAGCCACTATCGCCCCGTTGCGAAGGGATCAAAATCATCCCTATTGTTATAGTCATATATATTTAGTAAATAGACTTAAATAACCTGTCACAACACAGTGAACTGATTTTTTTTAAAATTACATTTCTTTTTGTTGTTCCAAGAAAAATAATTTAACATGTTTTTTTTTATGTTTTTGTTATATGTATTAACATGTTATATGTATGTTATACATGACAGCAGATAGCGGTTGTGCACCGTCCAAGTAGCGGAGAGGCCTGACGCGCTCTGTCTACTTGGAACTGGGAGGCTATGGGTTTGAATCCCGACATCGGCAGTTTGTCAATTTAATGAAGAAAATAAAAAAGGTGGTTAATTGATTAAACTGTCGGCGTATGGACAACGAAGTAACCGGATATGCTTGTGAAGGTTTTCTGCAGTTTCCTTCACGAACTGCTTGTGAAGGTTTTCTGCAGTTTCCTTCACGAACAGCATGTGAAGGTTTTCTGCAGTTTCCTTCATGAACTCCAGATGAATATCGGCATAGTTCCCATCAAAGTCGGCTGCAGTCGCACAACTTACCAATTCCTAGTCTACACACAAAATTCCTTCCACTACACTCTGAGGATGTGAGTCCTTAGGCATCCTTAGGCATCACAATGGACCTTATCAGATACTTAGGATTTCGGTATGTACACTCTAGTTCATAAAAATTGAACCAGTAAGTCATATTCTTATACATATATCGAAATATATATATATAATAAATATCACATAGAGTAACACTTATTATGTTTCAACTGGTTCAATTTTAATGATCGGGAGTATACTATAGGTCACATAAATTGCGGTAATTTTTCAAAATTTTTGAGTTGTTTTACACATTACTCATTTGGTTTTTGAAAAAAAAAGCTTCGAATAAAAAATTCTTAGTCTCATGTCTAAGGTTTCAAAAAAAATATTTTCAACAAGAAACATTCTTGAAGAATTTTGAATTCAACTGTTGGGATAATGAAAAAATGTTAGAGTTCATTTGTATTCAGAATTAACTTATTTTTGTTTTTGAGCCAATAGCCACGGCATCTCAATTCATTATAACTTAAAATACTTCAGTTTATCCTGTACGAAAATTGTACAACTTTCTTACGTTGCTTCTTAAACCATAAAGTTCAATTCAATTTTCAAAATATTAAAATAATTTTATATATTTACATTTCTTATGTTAATCTTTTGAATTGGATTCATCCATCATTTTTCGGTTAATGGATCATTTGTATATTAAATTATATTTTATAAGTACGCAATACGTAGGGACTAAAAAAATTGTTTTTGTTTCTATAATGTTTTATAAGGACGGATACTAATGATATATTTTCTTACAAAAACTTTATAAATGTAATAATATTAGTGTAATAAGTTATAAGACTACTAGAATCTATGCTTTTATGGAATAAAACTTGTATATGATGTTAATATGGGTATCAGTGATATTTTTTTTGTAATTTGAATGGAATCTAACAATTGTGAAGTGCGCTACTCGCGTTCAAAAAGGAAATTTTAAATACGTACGGTATACGTAAACTTTTCAAAAACAAATCTTTTATACTAGTTCTTCTATCTAAGAAATTTTCTATCTAAGTTTGAAATGTCTGTTTATTTGTTTATTTTTTTGTTTGTTTGTCGAGTATCACGCAAAAACTACTGGACGGATTTTGATAAAAGCTTATTTTGTTTAAAAGCTTATGATTTGACTTAAAACTGGTATGTATTTTATCTCGCTACCAGTGATCGAATTTGAAAATATTAACTGAAATATAAAATTGGTGGAAGTGTTGTTAATACTTGAAGAGAAATAATGGAAGCGGTAAGAAATTCAATTGATGTGTTTAGTCTGAAAATGGCGGTAGTCAGAATTATAACAAAAAAACGGCGGAGATGCCGCGGGTATAAGTTAGTATTTCATAAACTAGAAATTATAAAATTAATTTAAAAAATCTGGCGTGAAACATTCACACGATCTCTAGATAGATAGATAGATTGTAGAGGCTGCCCTTAACGGGCTACACTTTGGCCATAAGGTCCATTGTAATGCCTAGGGATGTGAGGATGTGAGTAGTTGGATGTTTAAATGAATCTGAATTTCGTACTGTTTGGGACAGATTTTGATAAAAACTTGGTTTTAAGCTAATTTGGACCTAGGGAAAACGATGGCATTGGTTAAATATGATACGGTTAACGGTTTTCAAGGTATCAGACCCATACTGCAAAAATTCCAAACTGAATGAATTGAGAAGGCAAAATTTTGAAATGTGTTGGTCGGACGTGAAAATGAATTTGATTTTCGTAATGCTTGAGTTAAAATTAGCCTACAAAAAGATTATTATTAAAATGGTTAAAAAAAATTTTCTTAATTTTTTTCACATTTTTTCCAAGGGGTACCCCTTAAAAAATCGCTTAAATTGGAGGAAAATTTTATGTCCACGATTTTGATAAAAACTTGGATTTCAGCTAATTTGGACCTAACGAAAACGGTGGCGTTGGTTAAAATATGATACGATTAACGGTTTTCAAGGTATCAGACTCATAGTGCTAAAATTCCAAACTGTATGAATTGAGAAAGCAAAATTTTGAAATGTGATGTTCGGACGTGAAAATGAACCTGATGTTGTACTGTTTGGGTCAAAATTAGCCTAGAAAATGATTATTATTAAAATCGAGAACACAAATTTTCTTCACTTTTTTCACGGGGTACATATATATATATATATATATATATATATTTATTTCATTTTTCCAAGGGGTATATATATATATATATATATATATACATATATATATATATATATATACATATATATATACATATATATATATATATACATATACAATTGAGTCTCACTAATGCTGCATTTCAATAGGTCGGCACGTCCAATAATCCGGTACATTATAGTTTTTTATAGTGCCGGATTAATTAGACTCTACTGTATACTGTATATGTTGTATCAATATACAACGATTTATAGTATGCTATTATAGTTTATTGTTACTATGGAAACGATAATCAAAATGACATATCAAAACTGAAACAAAATTTTAATAAATTAATTTTACAGTTACTTTTTAGAAGTATAGTTTCTGTGGAAATGATAAAATCAACAAAAATTTTAACCGTCTCGAACAAAAATATCCAAAAACCAATTCAATATAACCCATCCAATATAACCCAATTTTTTTTCCATAAAACATTTTCTATGAATTTATTTCAATATTGTGAATGGGATTGAAACAGAATGCGCAATGGGTTTGTATTGACGAAAAAAAAATTTACTACTTTACGTGTAAGAGACTCAGACAATTTAAAGTATAGAGCTTATAAAGCAGAGCTTTTTACCTAACAATTCGCACCGAACGACCGATGATTCCCAGTGTAAAATACATCTATTCATATATATATATATATATATATATATATATATATATATATATATATATATATATATATAGGTATATGTAAAATATATTAAGAGTTGATCGTGTGAAAACGTGGTAAACACGCATATAGTATATTCCAAAAGGATAGGTCGTGATCATCGCCATATCCATAGAGCCCATACAGCTCTCGCTCATTCGACATAGTCATGTATATTTTCTTGTTTGATGATTTTCCTAGCGCCGACGCTTTAACATAACGTAGGCACTTAGTTGCCCAACGGCATTCGTACGATAAACACAGTTCTATGAGATATAATATTACTGGAGCCACTCTTAAAGCATTGTTGTTGTTATTTAACCTAATAACTATTTAACTATATAGCGTTTACGAATATCGTGAGATATTTGAGATATTTTTTTTTTGTTTTATTTATTCACAAATAGAAATAAATACATAATAAATTTGTTTCTTTTTTTTTCAGTGACAAGTGTGTTTGGGGATAAAGTGATTTTTAAACAAATTAAATTCTTTTGAAACAGTGATTTTTTGATAAGTGAATATAAATTAATCGTAACTGTGTGTTTTAACAATTAGTGTGATTAATTGTGTGTGTTTTTTTTTTTAATATTTGAATAATTTATTGAAGTGATATTTGAATATTATTGGTGATTTTTGATTAGTGGAGGATTTGTTCAGTTTTTGACGTAAGTTTAAAAAGTTTTAAAGATTTCTTCGTCAGGTACTATCCGAATTACTGATATGATTCTGTAGGTTATATGCAAATTAATTTTGAATTCGGTTTTATGTCATGAAAACAGGATAAGACATTGATTTCTAATCGATCTTAATGTTTAAATATAATTTGGTTGTTTTGGTTGAGTCTCTAGAGTTGAGTTAACGGATTAATGAAGGGCTTATATGAAGCATAATAATTAAATACTAATGAAAACAGTATACAGTGTGTCCATTTGAAAAATTTCCACAAGTTTTTTTTATATATTTTTTTAAATATGCATTTTAGAAAAATAATTTTCAAACAAAAATTTCGAAAGTCAAAAAGGAGACTTTTTTCATACATTTCCTGGTTTTGGTGTAAATCCGCATTCCCTTTTAAACTGAGAAACTATTTTTTCTAAAATGCATACTTTAAAAACTATTTAGGTGGAAAATTTTCATATAAACATATTGTATATGACAGCGATGTAATCTTAACGTGATGCGTTAAGATTATTTAGTTATTTAGTTGGGAAAACCCGCAATTTTTTTTAAATTCTGTACATTTGCCGTTAAATTAGTGTTACCAGGTAAATGAAAGGCTTATTTGAAGCCTTAATCTCATTTTTCGCATAAGAAGAATTAATCTCATTTTTCGCATAAATATCGCGGCTATTGATTTTTTCCATTAATCAGCGGTATCATATTAAAATTTTGCGTAGATTCCAAAAATATGTGATATCAATTTATCAGTGATTGATGCGTTATCAAGATATACTCTTGTGGAAAAATTCGAGTCGTTAAAGTTGATGTTTCTAAAGATGAAAGAGGTTTCTAAAGATTTTTGGTAACAATATATAAGAATAACTAATGGAACTTCAGATCACTGTTTTAAACTGTTTCAAAAACTGTGCCATGTTAAGTGTTACCGTTGTATATCTGAAGTATATTTTTGTTTTAAATGCCTCTACGGGGAACATCTGTTATTTGCAGTAAAATTGAAGTCAAACCTTACAATCCCTTTGGCAGACAAATTCAGATTATATACTGAGACCATATTTTCCTGAAAATAATAAACTTTTCTTGATTTTTCACTCAGCGAAAAAATAATGTAGCACTTCCAATATCTCAATAAGCATTAGAAAATTTTACTCAAGTTAGTTTTTCCGTTAATAAAGATTAATTTTTAATGGAACAGCGAAAGCTTGATTTACCAATACTTGAAAGCCCTGTTGAGCCAAGATTTTCTGTGAATCTGATTAATTTAAATAACTATTAAGTAACTTCAATGAATTATAAAAAATTATTATTATTGCTAAAAATCATACGTTATATTATTTGACTATCATTTATTCGATTTTTTTCCTGCTATTTTGGATAAGATACCTGATTGTTCTTGTTTAATCAACAATAATAACAATATCATCGGTCTGCAGTGAATCTGAGTTATTTTGTTGTAAATGATAATCATAGGATATAATAGGATTATAGTATAATACACAGCAATTATAGGTGTAAAAACAAGATGTATATCAATTTGTCACAACACAACGATTTCTTTGAACATTTGAACAAATTGCGCAACTTGTTACATCGTTTATTCTGCTTTTCCAACCATACTGATGCTTGAGTAGAATATACTTCCATTCTTGTGAATTTCACAGCTTTTACAAATTTGTCTACAAGTTTTGTACAATATCACATAACAACTTATTGGATATTGAGTAGAAAAATGTTGTCTCTCAGTATTCCAGGAATTTTTTTTTTTTAATTCGAATTTTTCGGAGTAATAGTTTGAGGGAAAATGTACTGAAATGCCTTGTTCGTTAATAATATTGATTGTTTAAAAAGGAATCATATTTCGACTTAAAAAGGACTTATAATTCTAGTAATGTAAGTTATGAGACTTGAAGAGAAGGGGCCGAGGATTTTTTTTCCGAGATTTAGACAATTTCGATTTATCGAGATTCTACTGTAATAGCTATTACTATTGCCAACATTATGAAATGTTATATAGATATATAGAAATATACTTGATTTTAAACTGTGAATAAGTTGTAACAGAAATAGCTAAATTACTCCAAAGTTGAAACTTTTGCAACAGTTTATTAACCGTGTGGATATGCAATTAAAAATTTAAAAATATTTAACCATATAATGGCTAAGTAGTTTTTAACTAATTTAAACTAATTTACACAATTTAATCCGTCACAACTGTTTTTTTTTTTAATAAAGAATTTGTGGTTAACACTTAACGGTTTACGAAATTTTTTCTGCTTGAAATAGTTTAAAAAGAACTAATTGAAGTAACTGTGTAACATCTATTTATAAATAATCAATGAAGAAGGAAGTAAAATAAGTTTTAAAAGAGTATCAGATTTAAAAAAAGAAATTTTAATCTCTTAAAGTTAGTTTACTGTGTGAGTTAAAAAAACATGTTTTTGAGAAAGAAGATTGTCGTTATTGGATAATTTATATGCAGGCTGTAATCTTGACGACTACCCATTGGGATGTTAAAAATGCAACACGATTCTATATGTCGGGTGTCCAAAAAATTTGGGAATAGCATAATAAATCGTTTAAAGTGGTTTTAACTAAAAATTTTCAAACGGTCACCCCTAGTTTTTCCCCTTCGATTTTAATCAATTTATTATTCAAATAATAATAAATTTTGTGGTTATAATTTTCTTATAATAATAACAAAACTTATTATTATTTATAATAATAAATTTATTAAAATCGATGTATTAAATAAAGTTTACTATAAATCGAAATTCACTATTCAATAAATTATATTATATTTCATTTATTCGTAGAATTTTTCCAAAAATTCTCCTAAAAAACGCGCGAGAACAAAGCACTTTTAAGAAGAAGTTTTCGTACAAAAGATACGAATTTTTTTCCGTAGAATACGAATTTTCAATAAAATATGTGGGTTTCCATTTAAAATTTCAAACTTAAACCCCGTTTCGCTCTTGTTCATCGGGTCCATCGGACCCAAAATCTGTTAAGCGCATTCGATTCCTCGGAAAAAATTACTAGGGGTTACCGTTTGAAATTTTTAGTGAGAACCACCTTATATGATTTATTTTCGTGTCCATACTTTTCGAACATCCTGCATGTTGTACTGCATATCTGTACATGAGAGGTAAACTATCGTAACTTACAAATTTTGCCAGTATTCAGTTAATATCAAAGTTTTTTTAAACTACACTCTTTTATTTCGTGATAATGGTGATATTGGCAAAATTCGGGTGTGAGGATCGTTTTACTCTCGGGTACATAATATATATATATATATATATATATATATATATATATATAAATATAAATGTATATATATATATATATATAAATGTATATATATATATATATAAATGTATATATATATATATATATATATATATAAATGTATATATACTTTTTAAATTATTGTTTTATACACAAACAACCATAATATGTATGTTACTTATGTATGTTTTTATAACTTATTATTACATATTTAGTGTTGCAGTTTTTAAATACCAATGCTAAATCTTCAGAAATACACCTACATATAATTTTTGATAAATATTCGTTTTAGAAAAATTGATGTATATTTCATTTTACAATCGTTAATTTTAATTTAACCTTGAATATAATAGAAATTTGGACATTTGCGTGAACTTTTAAACATTCGATATACTAAAAATGATTCACTTCAAATTCGGTGGTTTTCGCATGAAAATTTGTTTAAACAGAAAATGGTAAACAATAGAAAATGATGGATTACGATCAAAATATAATTTGTGTTTTAATGAACATTTTTCATTCACTCACTTATTATGTTTAATAGTGACAAAATCTTGTAAAACTACTTACGAAAGTGACTTTGCATAATTACACACATACACACTAATTCTATTATTATACATTTTCTGTACAGAGGTGGGCTGTTTTTCGCCAGTAAAGCATATGGGTTGTCAATTTTTCTAGTGACCAGAGATAATCACATGGTATGGTACGTCATCCTGAGTTCAAGCATAGAGACAATTTTTAGGCCTCTATATCTCAGGAATCAAAAAAGCTATGAAGCTAAAGCTGCGAAACTTAATAAATAAATATATGCCAATCATTTTCTCACTTTTGCTTGAAAAAACTTGGGACTTCATTACTTTTGAAGGCGAACATTTTTGTTTTTGCTGGGATATCACAACTTTTTGTATGCGAAAACTTGGTCCCGTTTTTGTTTTTGGTCGGATTATAAATAGTTTCAATGGTTTTTTGAATTTGAATGAAACTTTCTTGTCAATATGCATTAATTATTGCCGGGAATAGAAACTATATGTTAAACATTATCAAACTTCAAAAGCATGAAGAATGTTTTTGTGGGTAAATTTTATTATTCATTTTTTAACAATTATTTAGTTTTTGGCATTAACGTTTTTACATGAAAAATCTTACACTTCTTGGCTCAGGATTAAATCCAAAACCTCTGGTATTCCAGACTGTGTAGAATAATGGAATAGAATCTGGGTAACTCAGTTGACAAACCACTTGTCAGGAATGCCAGAGCTTTTGGGCTCAAAACATCGATATCAGACCAGTGCTATAGCAATAGCATATGGGTAGTTCAGTTGACAGAGCACTGATCTGAAATGGCAGAGGTCTTAGGTTCAATTCTCAGCCAAAATTTGTAAGATTTCTCATATCAAAACATATCAAATCAAAATGTTTAGACATATTTCTTAAATGTCAAATAATGTAAACGCTAGTCACGTCCATTAATATAACATAACCGAAAAGCAATTCCATTAAGTAGATAATTAATAGTGAACCAACAAAATTGGTTTTTACATTAATCCATTACGTGATAAAATTATTTTGATGTATTATGAGCCACTGAAGTAATGACCTGTTTTAAAAATTCAATTTGTGCCTCAGTCCTTCGATTTTTAGAAAAATTTTCGATTAGAAGTTGTTAGTATCTATATTTATAATGAAAAACTTTATTAAAACCAAATAAAAAAGGTACCTACATGGGTCACTATCCCAGTTTACATGATTTCCAATTTTGATCAAATTCACAAATATCTATAGTTATTGCTTTTTAAAGTAGACATTAAATAGTTTGGCGGAATTCTGATTTACTTGTTCCATATTATATAGGTGCACCAAGTTGGTATACTTATAGGAACTTTATACCCATAATATACATTAAATACTCTACTACGTTAATCTTATTATTCTTAACAAGAGAGAATGGGTTCTATGAAGTAGAATAAGAGGAGTTTTGAAACCGTATTATACTATAGGTGTACGAGATGAACTTCATGGTGTCAAGTATATTATTCTTCTTACTTCACCTATATAGTCATATTATATACTAGGTACCATACTGTATACACAAGGTACAGTTTATATTAAACTGTGTCAAACCATTTTTTAAATATGTATGCTAATTAAAATGTAATATTTTTTAATTTATGTTCATTTTTTCCTGTTATTATCGATTTCTGTTTTTGTCTGAATGCCAAAACTCTAACGATGGTAACCACCTGTGCAGGGAAATGTATATTCAATTTGTAAATTATGATCATAAAAAAAGTTGTGACTGTAGGTAGTGTACTGTTTTTAAATATATAGTCGCCTTTTGTGCAATACATTGTCGGAAAGATACTCTCTTTATATCTACAAATAAATTTTAATATTAGCTTCCGATTTCGGAAGTCATTGTAATGCGTCCAATTTTGCAAATTCAAAAATATATCGAGATCCTTAGAAAGTTTCGAGGTGCTTAGAGTTCGAATCCATTGTTTTTAGAGAGATATTTGTGTGTTCGTGTGTACGTAACGTTCTTAAACGTAGCTTAAACGTCAGTTTTGTTGCCAAGTATACCAATAAATATTGCTGTAATTAGAATATTCAGTTTTTCACCAGCATAAGTTATACAGGTATGATTCAAAAAGTGAAATCTTCTAAGTGTATGGTGTCAAATAAAAAACCAGAAGATTATCTACGTTTGCATAGATTTGACGTCATGACTATTGGAGAAGCAGAAAAATTGACTGTTCCAGTTAAAGAAGATAGTGTCATTAGGTTTTACAAACATCAAGGTAAAATATTTCAGATTCTACATGACACCTATCTAGCAATTGGACATGGCGGAAGGAATAGCATGGAGAGAGAGTTAAATTTTCGCTATAAAAAACATTACGAGAGAAATGATTATCATTTATTAAAATTTATGTAACAATTTATAATAATAATTTATGTCAACATTAAAATAATTTAATAAACATTTAATAAAACACATCTTTTTATTACTCTGTTCAATACGTGACGGACATTATTCATGAAGTCCGGTTCATTTAATTATTTCAATAGTTTTTATGGTATTGTCTACTCATAGTGGGAATTTTTCAAACTGTCTGCACTTTATGAAAAATGCTCTATTAATCGCTTGGTCCATATATATTAAAATGAAGATTCTTGTTTTATAAAATATATTAAAAGAAAGCTCTGTCGTAAACTTTTTTTTAATAAATTACCTATACTCGAATAAATTCGATCAACAATTTTTAAATGATTTTGACAGTAATGTTCTTTTTTTTTCTGCCAACTAAACGATGTTTCTACTTTTCTATTTATGTTTCAATGAATTTTCCTATAATTGAATTTATTTTATTAGTTTCTATATTTGTAGTTTTTTTTGCCATAGTAAATAACGTGCCCTGACTGTATAATGGAAATAAGATCGATATGAATGACCATTATTTTGTATTTTAGATTTTTCACGCGTTTTTACTTCGTAATAAAATTCAATACAAATGTAATCCAAACAGTTATTAAACCCAAAATGTAATTTGCAACAAAAATTTTTTATGAAATCTTGCTGTTTTAAATGAGAGAGCTTCTTTGAAGATTTGATCACAAATGTTATTTTTTTAAATTTTATATTTGATTTGTGCCTTATTCATTCGGTTTTCCAAATAATTTTTCGAATAAAAGTTGTTATTATATTTATAATAAACCACTTTTAGCCAAAATATTTTTTCGAAAACCGAATCAGTAAGGTACAAATCAACCATAAAATTTTAACAAATGACATCAACTTTTGTGGTCTATAGTACCAACACAATTGTACGGATACAATACCCGTATGTCAAGGAACATTGTATTTATAAACATATTTATAACAATGTATTTATAAACATTTTTTTAATAAACATTCTACTTAAAATGCATCAATTATGCACAATTTTTGTTTGTTTTTAAGAGCATGTTTTGAAAAAGTTTTCTAATTTAAAGTTACAAATAACCAAACTAAATCATGAAACCAGATAGTTTTCATTTCAAAATTCATTTGAATCCTAACAGTTCAATCTTTTTGAAATTCTTATTAAATCGGAATTTGGAATAGGTCCTTTGTCTAAATTCATTGTATCATTTCCAATTTTCTGAATGCAGATGCTTTCGTATGCATCTAGTTCGGCGGGGTTCGGTACCGATTTTAAAAGTTTTAAGTTAGATTTGTCGATTCTATGATTTTATCTCTTTAATATTATTTATATTGTTCTTTCTGAATTATTATGTAAAGTTCATAAATTTTTATTTAATTATATATAAATTAACTTTTAATTTCTTATTGTTTTGTACACAAAATGTATATCCACAATCCACATGCCTAAAACACAATTTGTTTCTTAAGTTAATGTTATATAATGTATTAATGTTTCGAAGACAAACACGCATAAATAAGGTATATATATATATACCTCTTTGCCTTCATAGTGTTATTTTAAGGATTTTTAATTTTCTTTTGTATATACAAGAGAAACTTCCATATTTTATAAGTATATAATGTACCCGACTAGAAATTTTTACCTGAAACTGACAAGGACCGGATCTGGTCAACTGATCCGTACCTTATCCGTCATGTAACGCAGACGATTAATCTGGGCCCTATCTGGCATGCCCGACCTGGAACATATCCGGCTGCTTGGCTCGAATCGGATCTGGCATGCCTAATAGGCTCCAGATCAGGCACGCGAGCTTAGAGACGGATCTGGCATACCTGATAAGATCCAGATCAGGCATGCCAGCTTGGAAACGAATCTGACATGCCTGATAAGATCCAGATCAGGCATGCCAGCTTGGAAACGGATCTGTATCTTAAGTTGTTCTATAGATTTAAAAACAAAACAAGTTTAATTCAATTAAATTTAAATCTTTTATTGATTAATTACAAAATTTAGTTTACAATAATATAATTTTTTTTCTCTTCCTTCAAAGCGTAATAATCGATGATCGTCACAATTTCCGTCGTTTTAATTGCTGACGTTATACCTTTATTTTTTAAGCCGAATTTCAGCTTGCTCGTAAGAACCTATAAAAATTTGCGTTAATTAATCATTTTAATGTAAAGTCATTATACTATACTTTATTCATAAATATATTTCTAAAAAAACTAAAATAAATCACTTACAAGCGCTTCCATGAATTTCAACATGATATTGTGACAATTTTTTACCATTTCATGACGTTTTTGGCAGTTTATTTTATTTCTAAACGGCTCTGACATATATGTTCAAGACATATGATTCAATTTTTCATTCCAAACTATCCATGACGTTGGAACAATAATTTCCTTTTGAGGTATTATCGATATAATCCCATTCGATGTTTGTTTCAATATGTTACTGACCCGACAGACGTTGTCCTGACTTAACGTGACTATGGAAACGACAATCAAAATTGACGTTTCAAAATTAAAACAAAACTTAAATAAAATAATTTTATAGTTATCTTATTGAAGTAGAGTTTCCGTCGAAGTTAGAGTTCTGGTCCATGTCAGGCAAACCCTATATAATTAATATGAATACTTTAATATTGGACTTGCCAGATGGATACCTGTTCAGGAACTGATCGGGTACCAGTCCGGCATGATTTAAAAACTTTTGAAATAATTGTACTACTTTGTTAAAGAAATATAATAATTAAAATTTATTTAATATTAATAAAGTTGAAAAAATTTCATTTTACAAGGTTTAAATAAAATCCTACAATTGTGAGCTAAGGTTAACCTAATCCGTTCCTAGTCTGGCCCATGTCAGGCAAACCCAATATAATATGAACATTATCAAATTGGGCTTGCCAAATGGATACCTGTTCAGGAACTGATCGGGTACCAGTCCGGCATGATTTAAAAACTTTTGAAATAATTTTACTATTTTGTTAAAGAAATATAATAATTAAAATTTATTTAATATTAATAAAGTTGAAAAAATTTCATTTTACAAAGTTTAAAAAAATCCTACAATTGTGAGCTAAGGTTAACCTAATCCGTTCCTAGTCTGGCCCATGTCAGGCAAACCCAATATAATATGAACACTTTAACATTGGGCTTGCCATATGGATACCTGTTCAGGAACTGATTTGGTACCAGTCCGGTATGCCCGATCTGGCATGCCATACTCGTAACTGATGCGGACCAGATATAGTGTCCGGCAAACATCTGGCATTTTCTGCTCGGGTAACGCTTGTTAGTAAAAATAAAATTAAACAGTTACGGCATATATAGTGTCAATTGGCAAAACTGTTCGAAAATTTATGTTGGTCAAACTCGTCGCCAAATCGAAACTTGAATCAAATAACATCTGGCTCATGTGAAATTTGGGAGAACCGAAAAATCGTGTATAGCTGCGCACGTTATTGAGAACAACCACAAAATTGACAAATCGAATTTAAAACTACTGAAATCGGTACAAAATTAGATGCATATACAAGTATCTATAAACACAGATTAAGAAAACAGATAATGCATTTAGACAATGGCCCAATTCCAAATTCTGATTTAATAAAATTAAACCATATTCAAAATATAATACCTGAATATCAAGGTTAGCTTCGATCAACACCCCCACCATATTGACAATAACAACACCGCAAGGTCAGAAAAGGATACTGCCAATAAATGGCTTGGTCTTAATGGGCTTAATTCAGTCAACAAAAATAATCCCTCAGGTACTACCTCAGTCAGCAACGAACAACATATCTCTGACTCCATATCCCAGAGATAGTTACCATTAGCCAATTCATACCGATGATGACTACCTTGTAGTCGAAACACATATTTATAAAATACAAATAATTTTTCTAGGAATTGGGGCAAAAAATTTAAATTTCAGGTATAAATAGTTTAATTACAGGTGTGTTAATCTTTCTGCTAAAGAATACCTGTCCCGGAACAATAATAATTTAATTAATTTGAATTGTACGTCGAGAAATTACTTTTATTAGAAAAACTTCTGTTAAAAACATTTTTCCGAACATTGTAGATTTATTTAAGTAAATATCGAAAATTGAATTTAAACTTTTTAATAAAAGTTTGTCGAGTTTTATAATAGAATATTATTATAGTTTTCATTGTAAACAGAACAATGGCGGCGGTATTGCCACAAGCCTTATTAATTTATTAAAACTTCGTTTAGTAACGAATAAAAGTATGTTGTACACTTGGCCACAAAAGTTGATGCCAGTTTTTAATAGCTAATTTGTCCTTATTCATTCGTTTTTCGAAAAAACATTTCGAATAAAAGCTGTTACTATATTTCTAATGAAAAAACATTTAACCGAAGCATTTTTTCGAAAATCGGATCAATAATGGTACAAATCAATTATAAAATTTAAAAAAATGACACGAACTTATGTGGTCCATAGTGCAGTGATATATGTTACAAAAATTTATTGCATGTTCACGTCAGTCGATAAATAATATTGATAAAACTCCTGGTGGAAATAATTGAGGATATATACAATAAATTTTGTTATGATAGAATGTTTAAGGAAGTTCCGGCATTGTCTTGTATAATCAGGACAAAAAACGTGTTTGCTTTTATTGTAGAACAAACACATATACACATATAACATACACTCATAGATATATTTATATACAAATAAATCTAATTTTGAAAGAGAAAAACTTTTAAATTATCAAATTTCGAAAACAAGACGGTAAAATGCTAATTTAAAACAAAATTTATTTAACAAAAATTTGTCTTTACTGTCCTAGTTTTTTTTTATTCTGTCGCGGTTTTTTTCAATACAACAGATAATAGTTGGGCGTGCATGAAGTTTTACATGCTTCTAATGAGAGAGAATGTGTACTTTGTTATTAATTATATCGCGTTCTAACCGGTCAAAAATTCTGAAACTTCGGGATTTATTAGAAAACGATATTTTTAGCCTGTGGAAAAAAATGAGCAAAATCTGTAGAAAAGTGATTTCATGCTGGACCTAGCGTCAAATGGGCTCATTTTGTATTTTGTACGACTACAAGACTGAGTTAAATCATGGAAGTAAGATGAGATTTCTTTCGAATATTTTGCTGTTGTTTAATAATTATTATTATGTTCCCTTACTAAAGTAAATCTTATATAATAATATAATAAACAATGAATTATTAAAAAGTTTAACTGTTTAGTATTGTTACAAAATTTCAACATTAGACTTATTCACATTATGGTTTTGCCGATTTTCATAAGTGTGAGTATTAGAAAAACCACTACTTAATGGGTTGTGCGTTTATTATGGTACTGGATGATTCAGTAACACAGGCGATTCACATTGTGCTAGAACTTATTGGTTGTATGTAAAAATGTTTCAAACAATAATTGTTTATTTGTAGTAGATAAACATTTTGTTATCATTAAAGGTGTTCTCTATCTCGAACTATTTACAAATTTGACTTTTATCGTGAAAGAATTTTCAGAAGCAGATCAGTAGTTTCAAAGAATACCTCATACAAACTTACTAATTACTAACTTCACCTCTTTATAATATAAGAAAATATTACATTCTAATTTGGTCTGTGTACAAAATGTAACTTTGAAATTACATTAACTGTTAAATGATTTTTTTTTGTCATGTGAAAACAACAAATTTTTAGCTTATATTCGTGTTAGATAGATAGATCGATTGTCCTGGATTGGCTGTCCAGGACGGGGCACACTTCTACTAAAGGGTCCATTGTGATGCCTAAGGATGTTAGGATGTGAGTGGAGGGCAAGGAATTTTGTGTGTAGAGTTGGAATTGGTATGATGTGCGGCTGAAGCCGACTTTGATAGGAACTTTGCCGATACTCATCTGGAGTTTGTGAAGGAAAATGCAAATTAATTGAAAATATACAACTTTCCATGATCGATATGTAAATTTTTTTTTTGGCCCGATTGTTTGGTTTTTAAGCCACAATGCATGTATATATATATCGCATTTTTAAGATCGGAGCGTGTGTTTGGGTTATACAGTATATTTTTATCGCATATACACAGATCAAAAGCATTGTCCTCTTTTTACGATGATAGGTCTAAGTAGTCCTGTTGTTTGCGTTGTCTGCTCTCCAAATTTCTCCGAGTTTTACACAGCTATGCAGGACAATCAAGATATTAGTATACAGTAGAGTAGTAAAAAACCTTGACAAATTGATGCAGCGAATTATTTTCGCATTCAACGCAGTTAACCGAAAAAACGAAGACGTTAGGAGTTATTTAAAATATCAGAGAAATTGAGAAGATAGTATTGATGTGAACCATTTATTGCGGCGTGTTAGACCAACTGTTGGTCTGGCGACGTTTTCTCGTCTCGCAATCAACAACTTGTTCATAGGTGATATTACATATAACAAAAGAGTTATAAAAAGATGTTCATAGATAGCAGTACATATACAGGTTCAAAAACTCATTTATTGGTGCATATTTTCTATTTAAAATAGTTAATAATAAAAATAATAGTTGAAGTAACTGATTGAAAGAATTGGACCGTCTCAATTTTTAAGAGATTATTAAATTTTTAATTTTTTGGTATTAAATTAATATATATTTTTTTTATAAAGAATAATTTTTTTCCTTTAAAAAAAATCTGAATATTTCGTTTATAATTATGTCATATTTTTGGATTATGCCATATTTATTTTCTTTAATAAACCATCCTTCCATGAATATTTTCTATACAAAATAGCTTTGATATTTCACATCTGCCAGGCGTCGCCGCGACGGATTAATTTTTTTTATAAGCGGATTTACTTAAGTTTTTGTTCACCCAATCGTGATAGCTTTATGGAATACATTAAAATTATTCTAAAAACTCTTGAATTGTCTAATTTTATAATATTCATTTACTGATCATGCAATTAAATTTGGCCAATCAAAAGTATATTTAATTTTGTTGCGTGAACTCAAACCATCAATCAATTTTGATAAAAAAAAAAGGCGAATTATTTTCTAATAAATAATTATGAACTAATCGTAAATGACTATGCCCCAAAAGAAAATGTAAAAATATTTTTTGATAATACTCAATTCGTAGGAATTAGGATTAGGAAAAGTGAATTAATTAATTTAAATAAATTGAACGTTTCGTCATTTATTTATGACTTCCTCAGCAACTTACTTATATTTTTTGATGTTCAGAAATTTGATGTAGAATCACTGGTTTTCTTTACAAGTAGGTTTCTATCAACCTTTTATACTTTGACGTAGTTATTATATTTATAAAAAAAAGAATTGAAAAATATATTTTCTTTCATTTTTTAATTACAAAATCATCCTATTTTATCTTTTATCAAAATATTATGAGTAATTAGTGTATACAAAAAAATAATTTTATATATAAACAAAGGTACATACTTTAAACATATTTTCTTCTTTCATTTATCAAATATTACATAATTAAAATATACTAGCAAATGTGTGTGAGTAATTTCAACCTTAACCTACCTTTTATACTGCCACTTATATATTATTCTTTGCTATAGGCTTGTATTTTGTATAAAACAAAGATTGACTACATAATTAATCATACAAAAAATTATCTAGTATATGATTGTAAAAATGTCGCCGAAAGTCGAGTTCAAAATTTTATAATTGATTTTATAATGCTTCGGTTAAAAGTTGTTATTCATTAGAAATATATTAACAACTTTCATTTGAAACATTTTTCCGAAAGACGATTAAATAAGGCATAAATAAAGTATACAATTATTTCAAATGATAGCTCGACTTTTGACGCAAATTGTACTTACACATGGCTACAAAATTATCGCACACTTTACAAAAATTTTTTCGAAAAAATGCTTCGGATTTTTGGGCGAAACATTTTTCCCATAACCGAGTGAATAACGTACAAAATCAACCACACAATTTTGAAAAATGAGCCCTACTTTTATGGTCCATAGTTTGTAAAATGTCGTACTAAGATCTGGGATGTAACACACAATTAGATGATATTTCAAAAAAGCTTCTAGAATATTTTGAACACGATATCAATCAAAATCAATCTTGCCGTTACTTGACAAAAATCCATTATAATTATTAAATAAAACAAATATTTGAAATTTTCGTAAAATCACTTTATTTGACTAGTTTCGGAACACCGTTCCTTTTTCAGAAATAAAAATGAAATGAACAATTTATACATACAGTAGCAACAAGATAAACATTTCATTCCCAAAATGTTATGTTAAGTATCTGAAAATGTTTACTTTCTTACTACTGTATGTATAAATTTATCAATTCATTTTTATTTCTGAAGAAGGAACGGTGTAACTGAAACTAGTCAAATAATGTGATTTTTCAAAAATTGCAATTATTTGTTTTAATAATCAAAATGAATCTTTAAAGAACTAAAACCTACTGCCGATTTACTACATGAAATATGGCAAAAAAAATGGAAAACTTGATATTTCTTGTATTTTAACATCTTTCGGAAATCGTTCAGCGACCCTTCTGATTTAGCGACACTGCATTTGCGTACATTTTTGAAGTCAAAACAGCCAGACTGCACAATATATTATATGGGAAGTGAAATGAAATTTCAGTTTATACAATATCATGTTTTGTAAAAATCGGCTATTTGATAGTCGGCATTCATCGGCATTCATCGTGTTTGTCAACCAATCACATGTTTAACCATTACTCACATTAAATACGACATTAACGTTTTTGTTTTTACGTTATGAGTCATGGACTCAAAACCTTTTTTTATTTGTTAAACTTCTATTTCTTAATAACTTCAAATTAAATTCACCTGTCTTTTCTAAACTTAAAAAAAGTATGCATAAACCTTAATAGAATTTAAAAAAAAATTTAACAGAAGAAATTATGAAATACGATTATATTTAACCAGAGAGAATGAATTATATAATCAACGCTCTTGGAGAATACCTATTCCATAAAGTTCACATTACCTTACTGTGAACACATTTTCATTCAAACTCTCTCATTCTACTTCCACATTATTTTTTTCTGCATACACTTAACAAACTTTGTTAAAACATCATTTTTTTTAATTATCTGTTGAATGAAAATATTATTAAAAACAAAAAGCAAACACTGTGTGTGCTTTAGTTTTATAAGTATAGAAGAAGGTAGTTAAAATATTATGTGTCCTTGTGGAGTGTTGATGGTGGTACACATGGTGACAAAAGTAGCGCTCATTTTTTATAATTGATTAGCTACACTCTCAGGTTTCACTCCGCGTTATTTTAATACCCGGTATATAATATATACCAACCAGTCTGCGCAGCCAAACGGTCTAAGGCGTTATGTCTGCGCTGTATGCTTACTTGGAAACTAGGAGGTTCTGGGTTCGAATCCCGACATCGGCAGTTTGTCAACTATTAAGAAAAAAAAAGGGCGGTTAATTGACGAAACTGTCGGCGTATGGACAAAAACGAAATAACCGGTTATGTTTGCGAAGATTTTCTGCAGTCCTTCACGAACTCCAGATGAATGTCGGCAAAGTTCTTATCATAGTCGGCTGCAGGCGAATATACTATCAATTCCTAGTCCATACACAAAAATTCCTTCCACTCCACTCACATCCTCACATCCTTAGGCATTACAATGGACCTTATGGTGGAAGTGTAGCCCGTCCAGGGCATCCTCTACAATCTAATATATACAAGGGTATATTCAGTGTAGTTCCGACTTTGTAACGCCTATCTATCTTTCAACACGATAACACTAAAATCGAAGAGAGATAGCGAGCTAAAATTTCTTATGTGCGTTCTAGAGCTAAAAAGTAAGGTCAAGTTCGTGAATGGGAAAAAACTGTCAATCTGTGAAACCGTTAGAGATAGTACGAAAGTTTAAAGACAAAAAATGTTCCTTTCTTAATAAAAAAAACAACTTTTGTTTGAAACTCTTTTCATGAATTTAGTAAAAATTACTAATTATTAATTCAGTATTCGGGTATTAACTTAGTTAGTGGCTATTTTCACTAGTTTTTGTCACAAATTCAGTATATACCTGGTATTTAAGCAATTAACTCCGTTGTTATTTTTACTTATTTAATTTGATTTTTTTTTAGTATTGCCTATAATCTTCCAATGGCCTATCTAACGCAAACAGGTTTATTCAATCGGTATGGTAGTTACTGAGATTTGTGTGTTGAAATATATAAACTATCCAGCATTAGTATAGAATGAGATGCCGTATTTATTCGAAAAAATATTTCGGATCAAAGTTACTCATTATAAATATATTAACAACTTTTACTCGAAACGCATTCGAGTAAACGAATGAATAAGATACTATAGACCACATAAGTCCATGTTATGTTTTAAAATTTTATCATTGATTTGTGCCTTATTGATTTGTTTTTCGAAAAAATGCTTCGGTTAGAAATTGTTATTGGATACAACTTTTATTCGATTTTTTTTCTTCGAAAACCGAATAAAGGCACAAATTAACTATAAAAATTTAAAAAAAATAACATCAGCTTTAGTGGCCTAGTGAATCAACCAAAAAATGTTGATAAATGAGTACTACTTTTGTACCCCTTTGTACCGACTACTGATGATTTTATATATTTAACATTTCAACTAGTAACAGGGAATGAGGAAGTAATACCAACACAACAACGCCTGGAAAAATAAACGGATAGTTCATGATTATGATATACACAACGATAACTTTTTGAATACCTTTATCACATTTGTTAAAGATGCCTGAGGCGAAGATTTAAATATATATATAGGTACATTTTAGGCGTTGTGTAGTGATGCCGCAATAGACGAGAGAAACGAGATGAAAATTAGAATCCTGATTTTCGCTAAATATTCGAGAGACAGATGATAGGACTCTCTTAGGCCCAGAGCCTATTTTAGGAATTTCAAGGACTGCATGTAACCAGGTGATCAATGAGTGGTCAAATGCTAAACACCGTGATCACTGGGAAAAAGTACCGCGGCAGGAGCTTGGGAAGGAACTGCTTCAGGGTGAAACCAAGAGGCGATCTCTCGATGCACTGAAGCTGAACAGGATGCAACTGCGGAGGGTTAGCGGATTCATTACCGGGCATTATCCCCTGCGGAAGCATCTGCACACAAAGGTGCTCCAAAACGGATCCATTGTGTGCAGATTGTGTGGCGAGGAGGAAGAAACATCCTGCCACATTAACTTTTACTATGAACTTCTAGGTTACCGAATATATAGACCTTCAGGAAGAACTGATAAGCAAGCTCCTAGTTATTGCCTACATATGGGAGAAGCGAATCTTGTCGGACTGAAGTAGAAAGAGAAGCACAATGGACCATGAGGTCAAAGTGCAATACTTTTTAGATTCCAAGGTGTATCTATCTATCAATATCTAGTAGTCTATTGAAATATCTATAGATTTTTAATCTGCAAAAATGTACAAATCACAGAACATCAAATCATGGTAATCAAATCGGACTGGCAATGCCAGAGATAAACGCGTTCAAACCAACAAACAAACAAACTATTCGGCTTTATTATATTAGTATAGATATCTTTGATAAAGATCTTTAACAATTTATAAAAATTAAATTTTAAGGTGAGATACGTACCAAATTAGCAACGAGAAACTTATCCTTGACTCCATGTTCCGAAGATAGCTAATTCATACTGATGATGACTAATTTGTTGTCGAAATACGTATTTATAAAATACAAATAATTGCTCTAGGAATTGAAGCGAAATTTGAAATTTAATAGACCGGTTTATATGGTTGATACAAATGCACAACACTTAAATATCGTAATAAAAATTACAAATTTGTCTTTTATATTTTCCATCTTGACAGTTTAAATTTACAACAAATAACATACTCTATACTTCGGCGACAAAGATACACATATATTTTTAATATGTGTACCGAGATAGGTAACGTTAACGTTAAGTTGGAGCTGATATTTTACAGCTGAATATATTTGCAATGTAAAACGTTCCACATGACTGAAAACATTTACATATAAAATACAACAGTCATGAATTATTTATCAAAGACAGAAAAAAGTACGCAAAGAAAAAGAAAAAAAAAACCTAATCGATTTTAATTTACAAATTTACTTCAGCAGAAATTTGTTTTGCTTCGTATTTAAGTTAATGGTTTATAGAGGATTTAATTTTATTTATTTTCCAACAAAGATTTGAAAATGTGTGGGAATGTTTATATTTTCTATTTGTTTAATATCAAGAAAATATTTGATTGGTGTTATCAAAATTAGGCGATTTCAATTAGGCAAAATGATTAATAAAAAAATTGAATAAAATAAATGCTATCATGGTAATATGGTTTGATAGAAAAGGAAAAATAGGGAAAAATAGGGTATTATGACGTAGTATACAGATAATATTGTTGTATATTTGCCTGTGAAGAGAATGGTATATTACATCTATAATAAGAAATCATTTAACATTGGATGAACCATCTAATCACCACTGGATGAACCATTACAAATGCTAGACTCAGAGGTATATTAAGTAAGCTAAGCATTTTCATCTAGCAGCAAAAAATAATTGGAGAATTTTTTGCTAATTATTTGCTATTTTTTAAGTCCCAGCGCCAACACCAAAAAGTATTACATAATAGATATACAAAATACAAAATACTCGCTTCCCAGCACCCAATTATAAGTTTCGTTAATCGTGGCATAACTATTTTACTCGTAAATATTCTTTTCCAAGTACTATTCAACCAAATTCGTATAACTGTCATATCTCTTTCACAATTGTATACTGTTAAAAACTAATTATAAATAACATTCTTTAAAAATAAAGCCAATACAAAATCACGTACACTTCGTTGTATATAATATCAGCAGTATATAATATAAGCAGTATACAAATATTTTTCACCGTACTAAACGGTCAAAAATATTAATAATATTTTAGTATAATAAATGGTGAATATTCTGAAAAATGGAATCTCATTCGAGAACGACATTAGCAAAAAATTCGGTTTTACTGTCAAAGGGTAGAGAAAATACTAATTTTTATTATGTATGTAATTTTCCTGCAGCTAGAAAATTTCTCAGCTTTCCCGACTTTGTTTCATTATATTGTTAGCCACATCGATCGGTTAGCAGAAAATCTTCAAATAATTTACATATTTTTAGATTTGTCGTAGGACCCTCAATTGTTTGATTCGAGGGTGGAGGCGCTGGGAGTTTTATACTGTATCTCAGCTATCCAATGGTTCCGGGCAAAATTTTTTGGTTCATCGGCTAGAAAATGTTTATAATCAAGGTTAATATAATATTAATTATAATCAATACTAAATGTCTATTTATTTTAGATTATTACGCAATTTCAAGTGTTATATAGTCATTTTACAAAAAGTGGGCCTTATTTTATTGCACCTTATCTACTGTGGAAATTATAGTTTATGATTAAAAGTATCCGAGGACATTCAAAAATAACGTATCGATTCCCAATCATTGACCAAAAATCGACCATTCCTATTAACCAATCATATCTTTGAAAATCCATTTTTTTAAAGGCATTTTAATAATAAAACGAAATTGAAATATACTTATTTCGGCTATAAAATGATTAAAAAATTTATTATGGTTTTATTGAAACTCAATCATTTCTGTCAAAAAAATATGGGTTTTTATTTGAAAAACCGACATTGAGCTGCAAATAACCTTGAAGGCCAAGGTTAACTTCACCATAATATGTTTCCGTCTAAACGTCCCGTCCTTTTATTTTTTTAAGTCGCTTTCTTGCCAAAATATTCAGGTGTTTTTTTCAAAATGAGCACCCTATATATATATATATATATATATATATATATATGTATATATATATATATATATATATATATATATATATATATATATATATATATATATATATATTGTAATAATGTATATATATACATTGTTTCAATATGTAATAATATTTGATCGCATTCATGATAAATTTAATTTTCTTATTTACATTTGTCAATTTTACCGTCAACAATAATTTATGTTCAATGTATGAATGTTTACATTCATAATATTCTATGTCTTATTTTATTTCAATAAAATATTATAAACAATATAAATATTTGGAAGATTTTAAATAAACTAACAAATAAAAGATTGTTCATAATCTTATATAATAATATTCATACATGTATATTTAACTTATAATAAAGAACCTTTAAATATGTATTTATATATTGTATTCAATGTAGAATATGAATTACAAATATGAGATTTATTTTTGAAATCAGTGGCGCAGAAATTTCCATTATTTATATCTCGAAACAAATATTTATTTTAATGTCGTTGATGATATTCTACACTTATTACTTGCTTTAAAATTGGCGTAGTATCGATGTTTGAGATAAATTCTCAGTAATTAAAAGATTTTAGAATTATATATGGCCTTAACAGTGCCATATATGATGCAACATATATGGAAAATGCCTTGCTGTTTAGTGAAATCTGTTTTCACTTCAAGTATACATATTTAACTTAAGGATATACCAGCATACTATCACTTTTCGACAGATTTTGCTCATTTTTTTACAGGCTAAAAATTACGTTTTCTAATAGATCCCGAAGTTTCAGAATTTTTGACCGTTTAGAACGCGAGATAATTAATATCAAAGTTATCATTATCTCTCACTCTCTCTCATTAGATGCATGTAAAACTTCATGCCCGCCCAACTATTATCTGTTGTATTAGAAAAAATAATTGACATAATTAAAAAAAAAACTAGGAGAGGATTCCTGAATATTTCTTATATAAATTTTATTTAAAAAAATCGTGTGTTACCGTTTTGTTTTCGAAATATAATGATTTAAAATATTATTTTTGTCCAATTATAACACCTTCCGTTTATAGTAAATAGTGGTCTGACAACGTTGGGCGCCAATCTATCTCAAGTTGCATCAAGTAAAGAGTGGGAATATATGCTGTGGACATATTCAATAATATTAATAGGTATATACACAGAGCAACGTTGCCAGATCACCGTACCGGAAATATTTGATAGTATGTGTAAGAATCATTGTGCCGATAATATTTGTATGCATGTGAACACTATGCTGGTACATCCTTAAATAATATATCGTTTTAATTAATATATATTTTTTTACCCGGTATACATTTACATGGTATTTTAGTTCCGACATTGTAACGGCTATCTATCTGTGACAATTTTCAAAAAAAAATTCTTTTTGTGAGCTTAATCAGAACCAATTGGAGGGAAACTTGTAAAGTTGAGAGTTTATTCTTTTTGGTTAATCTACGCAACTGATTAATATTTATTTATTTGATATATTTGTGAAACTCCTTTTTTTTATAATAAAACATGTTTACAACATGTAAAACTATACATATTTAACGAAAGGATTGAAAGACGAATTGAATCTTAGAAAGCATTAAGCAATGCGAGAGAGTGATTAAGAAAACTTTAATGCTAAACATTTAAAATGTAATCAACGTTAAGAAAATGTAAATAAATACACTTATACTTACATAATACAAAATATGGTTTATAGACAAATATTTGTGTATTTTAAGGTTGTTGGGCGGTTCGAGTGAAATAATGATAAAAGTTTAAAATTGTAATATTTTGAAATAGTAGACAAACACACATAAATTAATATTTTAGGAGAGAGATTCAATGTTCAGTTTTCCACTAATAAGAACTTTTAAACCATAGTAATTAGGGAAAAACGAGTAAATTGCAAATTTAACATAAAATTAAATTGCTAAACATAAAAACCTTGTGTCAAACACTCACACGTCTTTTAATTAATTAAAAATATATCATTGAATCCAACGGTGAAGTAGAAAATATGTAATATAAGTATATAAATATGTACATATATAAGCGTTAATCTTGATATTAAAAATATTCAGGTTTAAAACATCTGGAAAAACGCTCGCTTAAATAAATTCTTACAATCTTTGGATTCTGAATTTGGTTCTAGACTTTTGGATTTTAACAAAAAATCTGTTTCTTTTCTATTGGAAATTCCACCTAAGAAAGACTCTATCTATCGTTAAAAATAGAATTTCCATTGGTGAATGTAAACAAATAAGTAACACATATTTACTTGCATATAAATTGTGCATTTTTCATTAAAAAAATTATTTATTTATTTTATAATGTCTGGAAATTGTTGTATACTGAACTGTAAATCTTCAAAAAGCATAAATTATGATATCAGTTTCCATAAATTTTCAGAAGGTTCAGAAAAAGTAAAATATCTAGAAGAACCTTTATAATATTTTAGTAAAATATATTAACTAATGATAAATATTAAACAAAAAATATAAATATTAAATAAAAAAAGATTAATAACTGCTTTTCACTGAAAATTCTAAAAACATCGTAAACTCTTTTACTCAACAGGTTAAAACAATCTTGTTTAGAACTGTGAAGGATTTCAAGTTTTGCCACCGTGACGCTGTGATCTTAACGTAAAAAGTGAATAATATTTTGACCCAATTTGTAAAAACAGCAACTTCCAAAATCTATCTTATATATAACATATTATATTATTATAATCTATCTTACTAAATTCAACATTTCAGTATATAAATAATATCACCCTTACCCTATATAAATAGAATCTGATAAAATATATATCTGATTTTATATATCTTATATATTTTATTTATTTATATTATTATAAGGTGATGTAATAAATTACAAATGTAATTTGTAAAATGTAGAAATGTTATAATCAAATAAGTCAAAGAAATAAAATTTGAATCAGTGAAATGGGTTTTATATCGTTGGAAGCAGTAAAGTGCTACATCGTAATATTTTTACCTCTATGTAAACTCTGCATATATACATGTTAGTTTGGTATTAAGAGAAGCTTCCTACTGGGTGTCGAATGGAGGAAAATTTTTTCAATACATGTACACTTGGCCACAAAAGTTGCTGTCAGTTTTTTATATAGTTATAATTGGTTTGTGTCTTATTCAATCGGTTTTCGAAAAAAGTATTCGACTAAAAGTTGTTACCATATTTATAATGTAGGTACAACTTTTATCCAGAGCTTTTGTTCGAAAACCGAATCAATAAGGTACAAATCAACTATAAAATTTGAAAAACTGACATCAATGCTATTTCAATGATTTTGTAACCTTCTAGTAATTCGCCATATTCTGTTCTGATATGTGTAAAACTAGTGCAAGTTTACTACAATTTTACTACTATTTCGTTTCGTTCAGCACATTTAAGATGCCTGCAGACGGGGACAATGGTGGCGGACGGAAGTACTAGTCAGTAATGGCCACTAGTGATTATCCTTCAACTATCCTTCAACGTCCAGCTATTGTGACCACTCGTATGCGAAAACAACACGTCCACACATCATACACCATGTCCACACACAACTGATTACCGGATTCCAAGCAATGAAAGCCATTACTGTCCACGTGTGTAAGCCTAATGTTCGTCATTTCCATTAGGTTATAACATTATATATCCTGATTTCTCATGTCAAATCTAATTTAAATACACTTTCAACGACTCTCATGAAACTTAACACTCGCAATAAATCCGCAAAACAATACAATTATGTCTAATGGAATTCGAAAATATGGCGTTAGAAATATAAATTCGGAATTTTGGTAGTGATGGGGTGTCATGACAAATTATGGTATGTTTTTAGTATATGAAATTATTTTATTAATGACAATGAAAATAGTCAAAAGCCCAATTTGATTTCGAATAAAGAACATTTTATAATAATTGTGCGTTCAATGGTTTTATGTGAGTGTGATCAAAGTCCAAGGTTGATACGTAATATTATTTTGTAATGTTTCGTACATTAACGATTGTACGATAAAACCGTTCTACAATTAAGAAGAATTTTTATTTATTGTTTTTTTTTTTAATGTACTTTGATTATATCGAAGACTAGTAATAAAAGTTTTAATTAATATCACAATCTATCTAATAAAAAAAAATTATTTCCCAATAAATGATTGAAGTTTATGAATTAATCAGTAGTTTTTTAGGCCAGTCAACTAAGGTATGACACCGATTGGTGTGATGACTTGTGCAGTGTTGTGATGACTTGTGTATCATTTTGATACAAATGTTATCAGAAATATACTTTTCTAAATATGCCAATGGTTGCCTGATAAAGGTTTTATCTTAATCTACTGGACTTATTATAATTCAAAATAATCATCGAAAAATCCTGTATGTGTATATTCTATCATTCCTACATGAAATAATATATGTTCAATTCAAATATGGGTGTATCCTATAACTTGTTTGAAATAATAACTTTAATTTGAAAATATAATATTAATACATCATGTGAGTCACTATTGAAACTTTATATTTATATTAATACATCGTGTGAGCTTTAAGTAAAGCTTATACCACATCAAGGCATAAAATGTTTTGATCAAAGAAATAGTAGTATTGCATTTACAAATAGTTCTTCAACTATTGAAGGTGGTGTAACCAAACATCTCCATTTTAAATGTATTACTCGGAAATTCTTAGAACATTTAAGTAATAACAGTTTAAAGAAAGGAATGATGCCCTCATAATAGATTGATGATCTGTAAAGAAAGTATGGAAAACAATAAGGTTAACGACTAGAGTGGACAAACCGATACCTTTGGTAAGGATTTCTAACTTTGAATGTCTTCAAAAAAAATGGTTCCATAGGAAAAAAAAAAAACTTGATTTTTGTTCTTTTGAAAATCTGTGCTAAGGCTAACCTACTGGAAACATTATGTGTCACTTTTTCTTAATAATGGCATTATAGCACCCAAGCAGATAAACTGATTTTAACGTTTTATTTTTGAAATTTGAAGGCTGCTTTGATCGGAATGGTTCTTAGGTATGTTTGATGAAAATCTCTTCCACCATTTAAAGGTCATTTGACTCTTTCTTGGATGGTGTAGGGATGTTAAAAAAGTGGAAGCGCTAGGAATGTTGGATATTGTTAAAAAGCTAAAAATATTTAATTATTCCTCGGCACAAAGTATGTTAGAAGTCTTTGTTTGTCTGTGGCATCTATGTGATTTCTATGTGGTTTTTTGTTCTGTTTAAAAGCTGGTTTTTCCTCAGAGTGGTTCTTCAATATATTTTTTTTATAAATATTTGGTTATGTCATAGGTTTTTCAAATTTTTCATAAAGAAAATTTCACTAGTTTATGAGCATTTTGAAGGTTATGATGAAAGACAAACACGCTTTTTCCGGATTTTGTGATTTCCATTCTTAATATTTATTAAACCGATATATATCAAATGGAATACATAAAACCAATGACTTGTTATCTTTTTAATGTATATAAATCAAAACATATCTTCACGTTTACAATTTAAATGAACAAAAAAGAATAAAAAGAATAAAATATAGAATTTGATATACTCGATTACTTGGTACAGTTGATAACCATAAATCAAAGACCTGGAAAAAAACATTTTTAACAGAATACATATTTTTTCTCCACTTATACAATAAATAACATACCACTTACACAAGAACCATCTCGACCACTCATATATAACTATGCCATATCTCTTTTGTATAAATAAATAATCGATTTAAGAAAAAAATATATATAAATCAAGTGTATGCTTTGTATCACAAAAACGGTTCTCCGTGGACGAAAAAAATTTAGCGAAAAGTTAATTTTGAACAGATACATTTCTCTTTTAGCGACAATTCTATGACCAAAAAGACCAAGGGTCGATTAAATGGTTGAGAACGAATTAAATAAATAAAGTCTGAAACGTTTTTTTTTTTTTCAACAGTTCAGCATTTTAAGGATTGTAAAATTCAACAAACTCAAGTAAAAACGTGCATTTAAAAAGTTAAACAAATAATGTTATAGTCGTATATTTTTTTATCTACAACTTTTATCAGAATTTTGATCAAAAAACCTATTTTAAAATACATCTACTATCAAAAGTTCTCCATCATTTGATCGATTTTTCCCTTGGATTAAATAATAATAGTCTGCATATCATATGGTAGTAATAAAAATTTGTCGCCAAATTTAACTATCTTGGCATTTGTTTTTCCAAAATTTGCTTAGAATCGTTTCGTAAACTAAATTGAAGCTGTATTTTAAATCAACAAAATTCTCAATAGTTTTGAATTCGATACCTTACTTTGCAGTTGCATTGGATTTTTACCTAATCCGTTTGGTTTTCAAACAAGTGTATCGAATGAACGTTGTTCCTTATAAAAATACAAACAACTTTTGTTCTAGACAATATTGTTTTTTTGGAAAACCGAATGGATTCGATATAAAATCAAATGTCAAGTTTTGAAAGGTAACGCAACTTTTGGAAACGGTGGTACTATACTTAAAACTATTCTAACAAAATCAACAAACAAAATAATCCATTTGATACACATTCATTTTATAAACATACATATTTAAACTTGAGCCATCATAATAATATCCTTTTCACCCTTATTTATGTGTGACTCTTTCAAGGATAATACACTTCTTCCGTATAAACTATACGGAAATACTAACAAACTATTATATACAAAATAATATGTATTTTATTTACTTAACTTATACTATACTATGGGCCACAAAAGTGGCATTCGTTTTTCCAGAGTTCATAGTTGATTTGTGCCTTCTGAATTCGGTTTTCGAGAAAAATATTTCGAATAAAAGTCGTCAATATATTTATAATGAACAACTTTTATCTGAAGTATTTTTTCGAAAGATAAATAAATAAGGCACACATCAATTGTAAGGTTTTGAAAACAGAACGGCTACTTTTGTGACCATGTGTACAGAAAATATATACAATATAATAAATATGTTTGTTATATTTTTGGGTACCTTAACGGAGAAACTTCAAGCATCAAGTTCAAAAAAAGAAATATGATATCGTGCAAAAGTCTATTAAATCAAAGTATTTTCGTTTCGATTGTCTACTATGGCTAATACAAACAACCAACAAGAACAATAATCTTTATAATCTTGTGCCTTGTTGTTTTAAACCAATTGTGAAGTAAATAAAACAATACTTTAGGTAAATTATTTTTCATTATGATTTTGTATTTTAACCTCTTTTTAACCTCTATGTTTAGACTTAAATACAAAGGTAATGACACTTCTCTATACTGTGTTCAAAAACGTTTTTGCTTAATATAGTAATGGTCAGCATATCATATGGCAGTAATAAAAATTTGACCTTGTCATGTATTTGCCTGTATTTTAAATGAACAAAATTCTCTTTAGTTTTGAATTCGATATCTTACTTTGCAGTCGCATTGGATTTTTATCTAATCACTGAACATTGTTCGCCCATAATTAAAAAATAACACAGGGTACAAAAAATATTTTCAAACAAAAGTTGTTTTGCTATAAATAGGCTAGTAAATAAGCCGGAAAATTTGGAAAAGTGGTGGAACAGCACTGATTAAAAAAATTATTTTTTTCCTGGATTCCTTAAACCTTCAGGAACATTCACCAGCATTACCTCGAAAAATGTTCTCCTAATTTTCCTAATTTTCACATTTTTCGAGGTTTCACGATTTTAATTTCCATTTTTTATTTTTCTTCATTCAACTTACCAAAATTTCTTTTAGAAAAACTTTTTATATTCAATCCTGGTTGTCTTAATATTTTTGTTGCTACTTTTTTGATACCAAACCCATGAAAAAAATGGAACTTCGTATTAGAAAATAATGTTTCAAATTTAGAAATAGTATTTTCTTAAATGTATGAAATAATATCATATGCCCGTCATTCAAACAATGTTTATATAGAGGTCAGGACAAGTTCAAGTCGGCTTTCTTTATTTTCAAATACGCTTTGACATTTGAAGAATTATTAATGAGGTACTTATGAAAGAAATTCGTGATTTTGTTTTGCTAAATGATAACCTTTAAGTAGATTACGTGTATGTTCTGTTTCAATAAAAGAAATATAAATCATGTTATCACATTCTATTTTTACCTTGTAATGAAGGAAGATTACACAATTTCCGGACGATGTGCCTTTTTACTCTCCATAGCATATTTAAGAACTCTCCTATCTGACTCTTCAAGATAAAAATTAATATATTTTTCGTTATTTATAGAGCTACCAACAAAAAAATTGGGGACTTTTTTGATTCAGTTTCAATCAATTTTAGTGCAGGGGAGTGTATATACTTTTTGACAATTTGAACTACCGTTCGACTTTATGAGTGCGGTTTCAGAGTGCATCTGTCTAGTAACGATAAACAAATTATAGAATCAAATTCAAATGTATTGAACCATATATGCGCATAAGGGAAAAATATTTAAAAGTAGAAAGGAAACTTATTTTAATAATATTTAAAAAAATGTCCCTTACTTGGAGGAGAAATTTTCTTAAGATTTCATCTCAGAATCTTATAAACTAAAAAAGTTTGTAAAATATTTCTCTGTAAACAAATATCAGACAATAACAGGAATATAAGGTCATTCAATAATAAAACACAAAATATTTATTATTAAAAATAAATTTATTTCAGTATTTTTCTCTTTATTAAAAGGACAAACAGTTTTTTACCATGTAATTACAATGTCCTCTCTTATTTTCCATTTGAAATTTGTATATATTACTACGCCTACTATAAATAAAATAATATTTAGGTATAGAGTACTATAATATATTCATCTTTATTTATTAATATCAAGTAAATTGGGATCAGTGGCACTAAACAACTATTCGAATCCTAGTTGTCATACTGTATATAACATCACGATACACTTGTTTATTATCACTAATCATATTCCATACCTCTAACTAAAATAACAAATGGGCTTAATGTGGGGGAAACATTCACGTGTTTCATTCCTTTATTTTGAAAATAAACTGATCCACTCAAACTATGACAATATTCGAGGGTTCAATACAAATGAACACAGTTCTATCTATTCGAATGACATATATGCTCCAAATAATTTTTGACATGAATCCACTTGAGTATTGTATTAATAAATAATATGATCTAATGAAAGACCTTTTTAAAGGTATATGATTACATGTATTATAGTAATATACATATATATGATAATAAGACATAATAATCTAATTAATATTTTATATTATGTGAATTCACTATGAAAATTCATATGCCGTCCTTTTCAAATACATATGGAGTGTTTCATTATCTGATTTTTTATTATAGATATAAATTTTACGGCGCCAAATAGTCAAAGTATAGACTTGAGAATAAAAAATCGTATATCGAATGTATTTAAAAGCAAGAGGGACAAAACTATATCAATTTAAATTTTACAAAAAAAAAATTCACCCTCAAGTAGAAGAATCGATCGCTTTGATCACAAAATCAAATAATTTTGAATAGACACCGGTTTGATTTAATTTACTTTGACATAAAGATTTTAATTGTTATATTAAACAAGTATGGTTTCGATTATTAAGGTATGAGTTTGTGTTTGAAATGATCTGACTGAACTACTAACGTATTTATTCAGTGCTTGACTCTATGTCTATTTCGTAAATTGATGGAACTAAAAAATATGGTGTAAAACAGGAAATTTAAATTTTGCTATAGGAATTGTAAAAAACTAGAAAATTTTTTTTTTTTTAAATTAAGAAAAAATACTTTAACAGATCGTATTTTTCCAAAGATGGGATGAACAACTAGAAATAAGTATTACGGATCTGGGACTTCAGACTCAATGCACCTCAGAAAGTGAGATAAAAAATGATTTAACTATAAATATTTAGGACAAAGAATTCAGTCAAAAGCCGGATACGGTTTCCAATAAAATAAATTTTATAATAAATGCGCCTCACGATTTATGTTGAGTCTGATCAAAGCTTCAGATAAATCGATAATATTAATTTATAGTCAAAATAACGAAAACTCTAGGTTTTTTGAAAGTATAGTTAAAATGTTCATCGTCGATTATACAATAAAACTTTATATTAAAATATTTTTCAAATGGTTTAAGTTAAAAAGTATTTTCATTCAATTATTTTTTATACTCTAAATATATATTTTGATATTATTGATCTGTTTTATTTGTGATGATTGAAGATTGCCAGTCCATGAGGCTGTGCAATCAAACGCAGTTTGCTTGGAACAGGAATGTTGCGGGTGCAATTCCTAACGGTAGCAGTGTTTCAATTAAAATAAATGGAGTGCGGTTAATTGACTAAACTGCAGTGTCCCTTCATGTACTACAGACGATTATCTGCAAAGTTCCTATCAAATTTGTCTTACCAATTATTAGTACTATGATTATTATTTCTGATGTTTGATGCCTCTTGTGATGTTTCAAAAATTTGGGCCAGCCTATATAGTTGATCCAATGATAATGTTCAAAAAACCATACGCAATTCCTACCACAGACACTCACACATATATACCGTATTAATATTATAAATAAGTGATAATAACTTAAAATACAAACCAGTTCTAGTGGCTATGTTCGTTCATTTAACCCATCTTATGTGTATGCCTATATTATATTATTATGGTTAATATTATTTACCTATGACACATTCTAAATTTCATATATTCTTGTAGCTGTTGTGAGTTCATGGGCGACCTTTTACAATGACCTTCTTAACTACACACTACAAACATTGGTATTTATAAGCTTACTAATAACCTTATTTCATGTAGCAACTAATTTATGAATTTTGTTGTGTATATTGGAAGACGGTGTATTATATAATTTAAATTATAACTAATTAAATTACATATTATTTATTGCACATGCTAATAGTTTAGTGTCTCGTGGACGAAAAGTTCACGAAACTGGGTCACCAAACAACTTTTAATTGCTTACATTGAGTCATTCAAACTTTAAAGTCTTCTGTGATTGCTGTCCTCTCTGAAGTGGTAAGCTGTCCTCTGTCTTGTCTGAAGTTGTAATATTATCAGGTAAAAATAATCCTTCATGAAAAATAATGGTTTGGTATAGTCGCGTTATCCTCATCTTCTTGATGGTGTGGCCTTACCTTTAGAATGTTTGACAAACTGATGTTTCTTGTCATTGATTTCTATCTGAACTTCAACATAATTATTCATAATTATACATTTTGGAACAACTTGGCTGTAGAGAATAAATTTTGATAGCTACAATTTTCCCAAATTTATTGACATAATATGTAGTGTATCATAAAAAATCTTCATATAAATACTGTTTGTAACTATGTATAAAATAATATAAAAACAAATATTTTGTTTTAAACAAAGCGAGTTGTAATTAACGCACCTGAATAATGTTTAAAATGAGTGTGATTTCTTAAGCCACAAAGTGCGGTTGTCATATTTTTAAACAGTTTATACAATTTATATAAACTTATAAATTATCAGCTAATTAAATTATTTAAAATTTACAAATTGCGGTATATATTTCTTCGGCGGAGAGTGGTCCTTTCCCGAGTGTTAATAAACGTCATTATTTCTATGGACTAGTGAGTTTCTGTCCGGTTCACACCATTTGTATAGAAAACTTACAACTTCCAATTTACAAATATTTTCAATTACTAATTCTGTACATTTTGAGGAAACATCATTTATTTAAGAAGCCAGTCAAAATGTTCTTTACAAGAGTGTATATTAACTTAAAACCTTTCTTTAACTAAATAATACATTCATTTCCAATATCATTCCATTACCAAACAATTATTCAAAAATGTCACGAATCAAATATAAAAAAGGTACGAATATACGAAAATAGTACTTTTTTTTTTGGTGGTGTATATCCACTTAGTCAAATATATTCTAAAGTATATATCACATGTTTTTTTTTTTAATCTGCGAGAAAGTCTTTTTCAAAGATATCTTTTGTATTAAATATTCGTTAACCTTTTCATCTCTATAGTTGCCTTTTTCGATAGTAACTTTGTATGGTATATTTTTGTTAAAGAAAACTCAATGTATCTTAAAAGAGAAAAGTGAAAAATACCTTTTTAATTTATCGTTGGGTTTTTCTGCAAAAACCGAAAATTCGAGCTATACATACATTGTGAATTAGTCTAGTAGCTATGTTCAAAGAAATGGTCATACAGCACAAAAAATCAGGCAATTTACAGGTTACCTAACAATTTTGCTTACCATACCATTAATTGAAAACTGCATGCGAATTTGTTGTTTGTCGTGATGCGGGAACAAAACTTATCGAAATAAATTTATTAATGTATTATAACCGCTATATATAATATATGTAATGTAGTATTATTAGTTTAGTCCCGGATTTGTAACAGTTAAAAATATTAATTGCATAAAAAAATTATTGGTAAAACTGTTTTCAAAATGGCCTAATTAGTTCATTTCCGCATGTCCGTCTATCCGTCTGTCTAACGGCTTGTTTGTCCGTGGGCATCATTACTCAAAAACGATAAAACGAACGGCAATTGTGAACGTGTGCTCTAGAATGTAATTTCAAATTCGTGAATCGACAAAATTCGAACGAACGTCCCCAGTCAGGGCAGAAAACATCCATCTTTGTAACCGTAAGAGATAGAAAAGGAATTAAAATTTATGAAAAGCAAATTTTTCATTAATCTGATTTTTCCTAAAATTCTTGAATTTTTGTGATTTAAGGTTATAAATCCAAGCTCACTGAATCTTAGTTCTATGCAATTTATCAAGATTATTTCGATATAAGATTATTTATAATTCGATACACTTATTAAAAAGATTTCAGAGCTTACGAATCACATATCATTTTCTATTGCTTGACTATTTCTCAACTGAAGTGTACATTTTAGGTTTTCCTTAAAAATATTTGACTTTTTTTTGTGTACTTTTTGTATGAGTTTATATGTATGTAGTTAGTGATGCGTATGTATATACAAGTGAATTTCTATGTAGATCCCTACGATTTTCTTTGAATAAACTTTAATGATGTAACATTTCAAGATTTTTACATTCAAGTATTTATTATTCGATTTTCATCACATAAAGATATGGTACATACATGTGTATGTATGTGTTTGCCTGTCAGCCTGCCCGAGTAAAAATCGATGTTAAATGTGGTTCATTTCTTATGTGTTACATTTATGTATAGACAAGGTCGACGTGTATATTTAATGTTAAATGATATTGATACTATTCGATATTTCATGTTCGAGATTTCATGCTATTTTGACGTCCATTTTTACCCAGTTGCGAAGATTGTTTTTTGCACTCTTTTTAGAGTGTTTGCAGATTATACAGAATTATTAAGATTCATGATCTTTTGAGAAAACGTTCTTTTCAGTCGTGATTTTGTAATATAAAAAGACCTTCCTTTTAAAAAAATTAAATTTATCCTCTTTTGACTCATATAATCAATTTAAATTTTGAAATGGAAACTTCTATTTATAACCCCCGACATAAATAAGTTTGAAACCTATCTGTTTGTCTGTCCGTGGTACCGTAGCTCTTCATAGGCCCAGAGCCTATTTTAGAAACTCCAAGGGCTGCGTATAAATAGGCGATCAACGAGTGGATAAATACTTAACATCGTGATCACTGAGTAACGAAAATGTACCGCAGCAAAAGTTCGGGAAAATACTGCTTCGGAATGCAACCAAGAGCTTCTCTCGATGCACTGAAGATGAACAGGATGGAACTGTGGAAGGTTACCAGAAGCATCGACACACAATGGGACTCCATAACGGGTCTATTGTGTGCAGATTGTGTCGTGATGACGAAGAAACATCCAACCACATTATGAACCCCGAATATATGAACCTTCAGAAAAACCTGATAAGCAAGCTCCTGACCATTTCAATCATATGGGAGAAACAAATCTCGTCAGACTGAAGTAGAAGGGAGACCAAAATGGACCATAATGTCGAAGTGCAATACTTTTAGACCCGAAGATATATCTATCGTAGCTTTACATAGCTGATTTCTTGCGATAGTTCTTAGCTAGGTTGGATAAAAATCGGTTCAGTTATTTGAGGTTATCAGCTCTTTTTAATTTTTTAAATTATAAATTTGGTGGAGATAACGGAACGTTCTTATTATGTTTCATATTATTGCGTTGGGGGTCCTTAAAATATTTACTTGTTTATTGTGTATCTGAAATTTTAGGCACTTTTTGTGCCGAATATTTTGTTATGAAGAGAAGATTAGCATATTTATATATATTTTTATCTTTTACCTCAGGCAAATGAAAACCTTTAACAGAATTATGAATTTACTTTTACGCTTTTTGGATAATAATTTCAAAGGCCTTCGGACGTAGGTATGAAATATATCTATGGTATTAAGTATAATATCTCATATATTATGTGTAGTATATATATATTATAAAGAAAATGGCACAGAATTTGATTTGAAGCGAATTTGACTAGAAGGGGATTTATAACCTTTTTTTTATTGAACATATACGTGTATGTAAAATGTAAGTAAAATATTCTTCTTTGATCAATAAAGTAACACCATCAACAGTGTATGTATATGTATCTACTCTTTCTATTGCTTTGATTATATACAACTTCAAAAAAAATGAACTAATCTGAAATAAATTATGTTATTATTATGATTTATAGGTATTAAAATAACGTATAGGGTCTGGATACAAATACAAATCAAACCTACTACGATTATTAAGAACTGTATTTGGATTTTTTTGGAATATTTGACGTAGGTTATTTTTTATCCAAATAATTAAAAAACAAACAAGTAATTTAATAACTATCTGAGTTAATTGTTTGATTACCCAAACGATTCTGAGTTTATGCAAAAGTGGTTTATTTTAAAAAGAAGAATATTTTTTGTTATAAATTTTTGCCCATTAACGAACTTGAACTTGCTATTTTGCTCTAGAATAGTTATCACATTCACAAATGGACAGACAGACGGGCAGACATGCGTAAATGTCAAAAGAAGGCCATTTTATGAACACCCATTCAAAGTATTTATGTCAAGGTTATAACGCTATTTTCAAGCGTTACAAAGTGGGGACTATACTGAATATGCCTTGTATATTTACATATATTGGGTATAAAAAACAATCGAACTTGAAGACGTATAAAAAATTTAACTAAGAAATTATATTTGAAACAACGAAATGTTCACAAATCAATACAATACAAGAGACATGTATGCTTCTCTCGCCTTGGGGCATTACTTGTGACGAAGTTTTTTTTGATTCGAAGTGTACATATGTGTGTTGTATGTATTTGATGTTAAATAAGAATAAGCTTAATTTTCTTCTCGTTTTTTTTCTTCTTATTTTCATTCATTCCGTTTTAAAAATCATCATTCAAATGAATTTAAAGTACTGTTGAAAATTTGAGATTATTTCGAAGAATGACTGTTTTCATTATTGTAAGATTATTATGTACTTTTTTAGTAAAGCCCCCATTCAAGATCGGATAAGCCTGTCTATAATGCATTAATGTAAGATTATGCCATACCCATGAAATCTCTGTAGATAACTTGGAGATTATTGGAATAAAATCGATTTATTATAATATATATGAGATACATGTTGATTTTTGTGGAATGCGACCAAATATTCGTCGACAAAAATAATCAAGCGATAATAATATCCGAAAGGCCAATTAACCGAATGGCAATCGGAAAGATTATTTTAGGTGGTTCTGAGGTATATGATAGGTTAAGATATTTAATTAAACTTATAATCCATAGTTCAACGGGTAGAGTTGGTGAAGATTGATCATTTTTCGGGTCTCGGGGTTCTTGGTAGTTTGTAGCACTAAATTATCGTTATTATTCATAGCTTCGCGGATCAAGTTGGTAGAGGTTAGGTAGATAGATGGATATATCTTGGCATATAAAAATACTGCACCTGGGCCTTATGGCCCATTGTGTTCTCCCCTTCTACATTAGTCTGACGAGATTCGCTTCTCCCATATCTTGGCTATGGTCAGAAAGTTTTTCTGATGGTTTATATATTCGGGGTAAGATTGGCGAAGGTTGGCCATATCTTTGTAGAGCCTTAGCTTCATCAATATCCCAAAATTCCTTAAAGGAACCTTAAAACGTGGACATCTGTTAAAAACCCCTTGTTCATTTCAAACATATAACATAAAATCTCTGTTTTATGTATACTTTTAGTCTCTGCATTGAGGTATATGGAGTGAAATATAAACAGAAGTGTATAGTAACTATTACTATGCCACATAGAACTCGATCCATAAACAAAATAGAAATCAAAGTATTACTATACATGATGATCAGTTTAAGACAATACTAGCTTATACCCACGGCTTCGCTCGCGTTTTATTATCTCCGGTTACCGTCATTTTAAGAATAAAATTCTCAACGTAACTTCCCACCGCTTCCACTACTTCAAATATTAATCGTTCCGACCGCTTCCATTTCTGTAACTATTTAATCAACACCTCCACCAGATTTCTATTTCAACAAATATTTTCAATTTATACCTCTCGTAGCGGGAAAAATTACTAGTTTTTAAGTCTAATCATAAGCTTTTAAACAAATAAAGTTTTATTAAAATCGGTCCAGTAGTTTTAGCGAGATGCTCAAACAAAACAAATAAATAATTAAATTATGTATTTGCAATTAACCTTTACAGGGGTGAGCCACAGGTGTTGTTACAAAATTTATTAATACTAATCTTATAACTAAGTTATTAATAATATCCTTAAGACTAGGTATAGTTTTTGTATATTTATTTGTTTATTTTTTCATAATTTATTTATTTGTTTGAAAATTGAAAATACAACGGAACAATAGTTATTCGTACTGAATGAAGCTTCTCATTGTTAATAATGCGCTGCAAACATAATAGTATATGTCATTCAGTTTGTTAATTGTAAGGTTTGTCAGCAGATTAATTATTTGGATTTCTATATTGGAGTTTGAATCTAAGTATTTTTTTAAATAGTGTTTTCTCCAGGAATCATAGATCGAACAAGTTAAGACGAAATGAATAATGGTTTCTGGCTCCTGCCTGTTACAAATATCACATATTTGGTTTTGAAGCCATTTGTGTGTCATGTTATGTCACGAACAAACAAATAAACAGACATTCTACATTTTATAATAGTAGGAATCAGTTCTATGTCGTATAAATTTACTATGATTTACTATATTCCAGAAGTAAAGGTTATGTCACCTAACCAGCATTATAATATTCCCCATAGTGCTTTTTTTTGGACTGAATGGACTATGTCAAATGGTATTAGTTTAAATACAATATTTTTCTCTTGGTTATAGTAAAATTTACGGTTCATATCTTTGAGTGTAATAATAACGAGAAATTTTCACACACGCACGCACACACACATTATTAAAAATTAATGAAAATCATTAAATAATACAAATTATCATCACTTGATTTGTCGATTTGTCGATCCACCAATATATTTATAATAAGTTGTGATATAAAGTTATAACACAACGCGGCGCGGTGGTAGCGGCACACCAAATGGTTACAGAGAAGTTCTCTATTATTTATTCATAATTTAATTAAAATTTATTTGAATTTTGAACTCTTAATTACAATTTTATTTATTTATCGTTATGAAGGTACCTACCTACCTATAGGCACTTGTTCATTACATAATCATTATTATGATTTAGATGAGTGAGTTATTAATTTTAATTATTTGTTTAATTATTTCGTACATTTGTTTTTCCTTGAATTTGGCACTAATTAAATAAAAAAAACAAGTGAAAATAACAACTAACTAGGTTAATTGCTTAAATACCCGGTATATACTGCATTTATGAAAACAAATTTCAAACAAAAGTTTATTTAAAAAAGAAACATTTTGTCTTTAAATATCTTTTATGGTTTCAAAGCTCATTTTGTCCAAACATGGTCTGATTTCGCCCAATCAGAAACGTGTTCTTAATTTTCAGCTCTAGAACTTACATACAGAATTTCAGCTCGCTATCTCTTTTTATTTTTCAAGCATCGTGTTGACAAACAGACAGCCGTTAAAAAGTCAGAAGTAAACTTAATATACCCTTGTTTTATAAATACCGGGTATAAAAAGTTTTGAGTCTGGAACTGAGGCATGATATGAAAATATAAATGTAAATGTCGTATTTATTGTGAGGAATGTGATTGGTCAAGCAATGTGATTTATTAACACACACACAAATGAATATCTCTTATCTTAACAACGCCGATTATTGTCGATCGTTACAAAAACATCACATTGTATAATCTGAAAGTTTATTTTCTCCCCATATAGGATATTGTTTAGTCTCGCTACAGATGTTTTCACATAAAAAATGTGGGAGAAAATGATTTCATATTGTATATGAGGTAGAGGTAGATTGTAGAGGCTGCCCTGGACGGGCTACACTTCGACCATACGGTCCATTGTGATGCCTGAGGATGTGAGGATGTGAGTGGAGTGGAAGGAATTTTTGAGTAGACTAGGAATTGATAGAATATACGGCTACAGCCGACTATAATAGGAACAATGCCGATATTTATCTGGAGTTCGTGAAGGAAACTGCAGAAAACCATCTCAAGCATAGCCGGTTACTTCGTTCTTGTCCATACGCTGACAGTTTAGTCAATTAACCGCCCATTTTTTTATTTTTATAATTGACACACTGCCGATGTTGAAGTAGGTAACCCACCATACAGTAATGTTTGTTTTGTGTATTCGTTTAAAAACTTAGAAATGTAGAAAACAATTCAGTTCGATTGCGCAAAAATTTTTCAATCATGACAAATTTTGCTTCAATCTACACCAATTTCTCAAGTTATAGGAGTAAATGCGTAATTTAATATGCCCTCATTTGACACTCTTAAACTTTTCGTTTGTCAAGCTTTCATTTAAATTAGCGTCCAGGGTCAAAATTTAACTTTGTATACTTCTCATTCTGCCTCTGTGTCAAATTTCAAATTATTACGTCGAATAGTTTTAGTGAAAATAACCTATATAGACGCAGAAATTTCATAGGCATAACCATCTAGAATAGATTGTCCAAACTCGTGTCACAATGCCTTCAGTAATCCAAAAAAAAATTTTCTTAGTTCAATATCAAGAATTGTAACATTTTCAAAACTTTGAAAACAATAAATTTTATCCTTCATAGCTTACAAATATTCAGTAAAAGTTTTAAAACATAGCATTCAAAAATGGTAACCTTGAAAAAAGTTTCAAATTTCAAGTATTGAACTCCAACCAATTCAAATCCAAAGTCATTACGTCCCATTCATTTACTCTCATGATACACTACCGACAGTATTCAAAGTATTAAAACGTTTTCAAAATTTTCAAATCTATCGGTCGCATTCGACTTTGATACTTTGGTAGCTCTTAGAAAATTATAAAAAATATCACACTCGTGACTTTATTTAGGTTATTATGTTATCAGTACGTCATTCCCATATTGAAAAGAACATATACTGATTTCCGAAGGTGGACAACATAATAATACCTTCAACATACCTAAATACGTAGAATAAACGTATAATATTGGACAACGGACGAAACCAATCAATTAAATTTAATTAGTTTGTAGTTGTCCGTCCAAAACAACAATGATGGCGCGTTATATGTGATGGTTTTTTTAATAGAGATTTAATAGTTTATATATAATGTTATACGAAAGGGTCTCATTGAAAATATTTCCCTCATTTAACATTTACATACAAAGTGTAATTATTTTTCACGTATTACGTAATATTTAAAGAATGGTTATTTAAATATAGACGTACGCTAGTCTTTAAGTAAACTGAACTAATTGAGCTGCATGTGAAACGCTAAAATTTTGAGTCTCAGATTAACAATTCTTATCATAATAAATAATCCAAATTTGTTTAAGGATGTACGATCATAAGATATAGTCTAATAATAATAATAATAATGGGGTTTAACCTCCGATTTTGAGACATGACGGTCTATAACAGAGACCACCCACATGATTATTTTTCCATCTGTATTAACTTTTACTTTACATTTTTATGATGTGAGTGGAGGATCAAGAATTAGTATGCAGAGAAAGAAGTGGCAGGTGTGCGGCTGCAGCCGACTTTGATAGGAACTCTGCCGATATTCATCTGGAGTTCGTGAAGGGAAAATGCAGAAAACCTTTTCAAGCATAGCCGGTTACTTCTTTCTTGTCCATACGCCAACAGTTTTGTCAATCAAGCACCCCATTAATTTTTAATTGACAAACTGCCGGTGTCGGGATTCGAACCCATAACCTCTCAGGTCCAAGTAGAAACAACGCCTTAACAAGCACGGCTACTTGGCTGGATACAGTCCATTTATAAAATTCTTCAAAATCTTATATAGTACATGCATAAAAGACAAAAGTCCACAATAAAGTTTATTATTTTTTAACGTAAGTAAAAATTTAAAATGAATTAATTTATTATTTATTAAATTCCGATATGATGGGCCTAAAAGAAAGATATTTAAGAAAAAAATTTATTTTTTTATTCATCTTATTTTATTCCCAGAGAAAATTATCAAAATATGTCGACGCTCACAGGTTTCTCCATAAGAGCAATGCATTAATTCAAACTCAAACTGTAATACTAAATAATTAGTTCAAGACCCCCGTAACCCCCCTGAAACTTGTATAATTGGTTTATATGCACTTCAACTACATGTAAAAAAATCGAGCCTTAATCTTATTGATGCTCCAGTGCTCATACATCCTTAATCAGATCAAAAATTTTAGATACTTACATAACAGTCTTTAGAGTGATTACATTCTGTATAATAAAAGTTTGTCGTTGTCATTATAAATCTACTTATTTATCTTCTATCGTCTATCTCCATTTCCTGGGCAATTTAAGATCCTTCTTTTATAATCTTTATAATTGGAAACAGTTTTTATATAAGTTTAATGTTTGTTATAAAAGAAAAAATGAAAATAAATAAAGAAGATTATTAATTAAATCAGATTTTTCTTTCGTATTGTTTATACTTTTATAAAGGTTACTAAGTTTATAGTTCAAAAGAATATGGTATTATTGAAACCAAGTACAAAACACAGGTTGAAAGAATATTCTCTTAAATTATAATATTCTCTTCTTATAAATTGATCTTCTACGAATCTTTGTTCACATAGTAATTTGCATAGAAACATTAGTGTAATGAACAAAAAATAGTTCGACACATAATTATTCATTTTCCAGTATTATTCATATTAATCATTTTCCTAAACAATGAAATATTCATTTAAAAATAAACATTATCATTTTGTTTGTTTTTTTTTCACAGTGTTTTCTGCAAACATTTGTTTTAAATGATTACAATCTTCGAATAGTTGGATTATTATTTCATATTGCATATTTCATAGTTCATATCGAAAATAGATTATCTATAATTAAACTGTATAAAATAATCTGTAATTAAAATGACATATCACTCATAACAGAGATTTATGTTTGCATTATTAATTCTTTCAATAAAGTAACATTTACGTTTTGAAAAGCGGGCGATTTTTTCTATTTACTTTTCGCTTCAAATCACACATAAGTTATTTTCAGGTGTTTTTCGCTTTTGATTTTTGAGTTATTGTTTAAACGGGCAGGCAAGTGGACATCGAGTTACGGCCCATTTAGAAAATTTTATGAACATCTATAGCAAATTTTGGTTTTTTCTTTAATATTGTCAACAGTTACGTACTTGTCCAACTTAAATTACCCTTAATTGTATATCATTCATGCGCTGTAAAATAGTCCTGCGTATAATCTGTAGGTTTGGACTGTCGCTGGCCGCTGAATATCCGATGGACTTTAAATGCTGCTGTAGCTCTCGCATTCTTTCGGCACTGAAGTTTTTAGTCTAGTTTGATTCCTTTCGAAGCAGATTTACCAGTTATATGAGACGATAAAATTATTTTGTAATTTGCAATTTAAAACCAATTTTCATTTATATTCCAGCGAATATTTGTATGTATCACTTTTCCTCCTAGTAGTGCTAGGAAAGTTTTTCACAATGACATCTAAATCAATGTCTTGGCCAAACGCAATTCCACGTTACAACAATTCATAACTTTCCACAAAGCTAATTAGTAACCATTCATGCGCATGCACCGGTATTGGAACGATGACGTCATTAGAAAATAAATTACAGCTCGAAAAATACGTAAAGACATGATTAGTCTGTTGGGGACTCAATCATTGTAAGCGATTTATTATTAGTCACGAAATTTCTAGCGATTGAAATCAGACGGTATTTTGTTACAAAAAATGTTCGACAGACAAGTGTACCGAGAGAATAGACGTTTTCACGTGAAAAGAAAAGTACCCAGATTAGGGCGATTATAAGGGTGGCATTAAACAATTTTTATATATCCCAGGCAATTATTGGTAGGCAAAACGACATTGTACAAAAAACATCTTAAGTCGGCTACAAACGCGTTACATTGTGCAGCAACATTGAACTCCGCCCACAAAACATTTTGGCTACAGACGTGCAACCAAAATTGGGAACATTACTTTATTACTTGATCTTAAAAATTCAATCACTTGTCATCTGATCTCTATCTATCTCATTTAATTTGGAGTTTATTTATCTACTAGTTTATTTGTACGTATCTCTACAGTTTTTTCAAGTTTGTTGTGTGACATTTTTTGTCACACATTTTTTTACAATCTATGTAATAAAACATAAAAAAATATTAGGAAAACATACAATTTTAGATAATATGTACAATTTTAAATATCGCTACACACGAGTAAACTTGTACAGCAACATTAAACTCCTCCCACAAAATATCAAATAATTTTTATTTTTACAGCAACCAGTTACCGTACATTCATTTGTTCCTGCACAGGTTGCATGTCTGTAGTTCTTATTACTTGTGGAAAAACTGAATGACACCATCTCTATGTATTCAACTTTCTTTGATATTTTCTATATCAATGTTGGTGTTTCTCTAAAACGACCTATATTGATATATTTGCACAAGAATGTTGTCGATGTAAGTTAAAGTTTACATACGGTATAGTAAAAATATCAGTAAATATTTGTATTATATAACAGTAAAAAAGAATATTTTTAAATTGATGAGGCAATTAACATCATGATTACTAAACACGCTATTGGTGAATTAATCAAAATGTTAAAACTCTATATACATGAAAAGTAACATCAAATTATTTATTATTTATATGTGAATTAGTGCCACAACTTGCATAATATAGAACTATACTCATCCATATTATACTGTCAGTAATATAGTTTTTTTTTAAATCATTTTATAACGGAATATCTGTGTAGCATACTGCTGTGCTTAAGAAAAAAGCAGTACATTTCATTTACTGCCCTTTATTAAATTAGATGCTAATCGATATTTCCGATGATTCTCTACATATCAAATTTATAATGAATCATTAAGAATGTTATTTCAATAAGATCATAATTTTTTAAGTTTCTCAAATATTTTAAATTGAAGTTTCTCAAATTTTTCTAATTGATTACATTTCCTGAATATAAAAGCAGTCAATTCATTTTTCAAAGTAAAAAAGCCGTAGTTTCCAAACTGTACTGCTTTTATCTACTGAAAAATATAAGTGCTAGTTTTTTCGTCTTTATTACCTGTTATGATTATATATTCTCTAAAAAGTATGTTTGAAAGAAATATTAAATTTGTTAATTTGAACGATTAATATTTATTTTATGACCATAGCATAGTTTGTACACTTTGTAAACTTTTAATGTAAACTTAGACAAATTTAATTAAGTACCAAAAATTGATAAGTTTGGTAATGCTGTGATGTTTAGTTTGTTTTATTAATAAAAATGACCTTGTAATATCAGATATGATATTTCATATTGATCACACTAAAATTATGACCACTAGAGAGTGATATATGTATTCTAAGAAAATTCGCTAAGTTGAAGCAGCTCCTTGCGTAACGAATTTCTTTTATTCTACGTTACTGTGTTTTACCTTTGACAAAATAATACATATAAATAATAAAAACAGTGGAAGAAGTAGTAATTCATGTTGTAGGTATATAGAGTATAAAGGTAGTAAAGCACATGCTACTGCTTTTCGATTTACAACAATTAAAGACAGATTATTTCTTATTTAAAGCACTTAGAAAAGTAATTATTATGAAAACGAATATTATTAATTTTGTTTTCACTTTTTATATCTTACTGTCTTTTATCTAAGCACGGCCTTATACGCCACAAAAGAAGCTTTCTTTGTTGCAAAATTCATATTTGATCCGTGCCTAATTCATTTGGTTTATGTAAAATTTGTTCGAATCAAAATATCTTTATAATGAACATCTTTTATTCGAAGGATGTTTTTCGAAAATCGAATAAATAAGACTTAAAGACATAAAACTTTGAAAATAGAACGCTACTTTTGTACCCATGTGTACCAGAACTCTAGCTACGGACAGTCAGATGCAGACTCTCGAGTTCAAAAACATTCAAAATTTTCGAAAACGTAAAAATATTTCAAGAAATAAAATTATTCACCAAAAAAAAAAAATTAAATTATGTAACAAATGAAGTATAAGATTTACTTACTTATTACAAATGTTATGACGAATAATATTATTATCTGATGAAAACAGAACAAAAAGGTATTTTTTTTTACATGTTGAAAAATGTATTAAATTATGGTAAATAAATACGATTTAGAGAAAGAAAATAGCAAAGAGAAAAAATGTTTGAAATAAGTAGAGGATTTTATAGATATTTATATATTTTGTATACATTATTTTGGAATAAATGTTTGTTAATATATATATATATATATATATATATATATATATATATATATATATATATATATATATATATATATATATATATATATATATGTATTGTATACGGTTGATTTAATATAAACTTTATATGAAATATTTGAACGTAACAATATATATTCAATCAAGTAAATTTATGTTAATAATATATTGGAAATTGGTTTTTTATATAAAACGTGATACTTTTATATTAAAATAATCGAAAAGTTTTTAAGCGCATGAAAAAGTGGCGCAAATTTGTTCATCTGCGCCATCTGTGTTAATGTAGTTTACAGTTTCTTTGGAAATGGCAATCAGAATTGACATTTCAAAATTGAAACAAAATTTTAATAAAATAATTTTATAGTTATTTTTTAGAACTATAGTTTCTGTGGAAATGGTTTTTTATTACACATACAGCAAACACACTAATACACACATAAAATTCCAAATTTTGTTACGTGATGATTTGTACCTAGTCACACCACCCCAAAGCCGAATTAAGGAACATTCTGTACTTAAAAACTTTTCTGTAAACAAAAATGGTCTGTGTTTAAAAATAAACAAAGTTTTTGAAACTTTTTTATCATTTAACTCAATATATACCGGGTATTTAAGCAATTGACTTTGTTAGTTTTTATCACTTGTTATTTTTATATACATAAAATATAGAAATATTACTTTCGGGGCTTAAAATCGATATTGAGGATTTTACCGAAACCTTATGTTTTGAGGTGTCTCCTTAAATACCAAAAAACCCATTTTTGACAATAAAAGGATCTTTATGTGTGTATCTTGGCATAATTATAAATTTTACGCAGAATAATCTCTGAGAAAAACGTCTGTGCCAGATAGACAGAAACGATTCCATAAGTATTTGATTTTTCGTATTACGGAAAACAAAAATTCGATAGAATTTGCTTTTCTCAGCAAAACTTTGTTTCTTATGTTTGGATTTTTATTATTTTTTTATTATTATCGGTTTTCTTTGAACAAATCCTGCAACACCGCTGAAAATTATCATAAGGAAACATTGTCTCGAATATTTCTACACATAGAAATATGAATAAATATTTTCTATAATGATGTGTTCCGTATTAAAGAACCGTAAAGAACAAAATGTATTTGACACGGTCTCTTAACAAACAGAATATTCATGTTTTTATGTATCAGAATATATGAATTTATCATTAAAACATGGAATAATTAACGCATCTGGTCTTTGTTGATTCATACATTAATGAAATGCTAGAATCACAAATAATATATCATTATAATTCTAGAATATTAATAACATACGTGCGCATTACGTATGTTAATGAAATTCATTTTAATGGTAGTATGTGTATACAGAAAGTTTCAAAAATATTGAAGGTTGAGTGAATTTTGTATACTTCAAAATATAAACAAAAATGAAAACATTTAAATTGTTTGAAGTTTTAAATACTGTTATCGAATTATTATTCTGAATTGTTACCGAATAAAAAGCTATCTGAATCTAGTTACAAAATCATTACTAAAACAAATTCGTTACATAGACGCTGCTTCAATTTAGCGAAGTTCATTAGAATACAAAAATCACTCTCTAGCGGTCATAATTTTAGTATGATCAAAATGAAATATCATATCTGATATGATTTTAGTATTTGCAAGGTCAGTTTTATTACTAATGGCATGGAAAGAAGCAAACACAAAATATAAAATATATTTCTTAATATTTGAAAAATGTATAAGAAGTAAAGTTGTAGAAAATTATGTTTGCTATATTTCACTTATCGACCATTTTTCTCAAACTCTAATATAAATAGAGATAGATATTAAGAGTTGTAACTTTCAATCTTAAATTGTAAACATTTCTGAACAATTATAAATGAAACAGAAAAAATGAGAAGCAATAAAATTATAGTAAAACTAAAAACTTACAACTTTACTTCTTATAAATTTTTCGATTTTTCGAATATTTAGGAGATTTTGTGTTTCCCTCTCCCTTTAACCCCCCCCCCCTTTCCCCGATTTTACCCATTAACAAACTTAACCTTTCAAATACCAAATTTTACTCTAATCGTAATAAAACTGTGGCCACTAGAGAGTCCACAGACATATATATATATATATATATATATATATATATATATATATATATATCTATATATATTATATATATATTATATATATATATACATATATATATATATATATATATATATATATATATATATATTGTTGTAATGAAAATTATTGAGATTAATTTTTTTGATCCAACACACATTTTAATAGAAAAATATTAAGTAAAATATTATGCAAAATATTTAACAAAACAATATTTTTCTCCTTGCAAAAAGAAGGAGTTTTTTTTTTGAAAGTACAAAAAGAAAATAATATAGCTCGATTTATTTTTTTTTCTTAAACTAAGTTTTTTTTTTAAGTCGAAAAATGATAATAAGATTAATAAGATAATAAAGATAATAAGATGCTTTTGATTTAAAGTTTTCTATTTTTGAAAAAAATCGAAAATTGAAAAAAAATTATTACATATAATTTAATTTAAAAAATTCAAAATCATACAAATTGAATGTTTTTAAATAACATAAATAGATCACAAATAAATAATTTTGTAAAAACAAGATAATTTTTGTAAAACAAATAAACAGAAGTAAGCTAGCTTACAGTAATGAATGTATAATAAAATTTGTGTATAGATTTTGAATTCACACTGGCCGTGTTCGTTAAGTCGGTAGTTAATTATTAACCAAGCGGGGTGTGACAATGGGTCAAACCCAAGGAGAGGTATAATTTTTAATTAATTTTATAAATAGTCTGAACACTCCGACTACGTCCATGGGTGTTGATATACTATAAAAATTCTAGAAGCCTCCATGCAAAAATATATTGTCAAAAACAAAATATTTATTCAAAAAAACAATCATATTCTAGAACGACCCATGGCGGGTATATTAACCGTGACCAGTGTCGATTCAAATCAGTTTTAAATCGTGTCTGATCAGTTTTAAAATCGACCATTGTGCGATTAGTATCAAAGTTTAATATCAAAGTTGAAATCAAGTATTGTCTGATTAAGTCAAAGTATATAATTGTTGTTCAATCCAGATCAAGTTAAAGTTGGAATTTGTACAAGTAATTTGATCAAGTAATTCAAAGTTTGACATTGTGTGAAAAAAATTAAAATAATTGTTGAAAAAGAAATTGGATAATCATTTTTTTTTAAGCAATAGAATCAGGTTTTTTTTTGTTTCGTAAAAACTTGTGTTTAATTTAATTTTTTTTTCTCTTTTCTTTAAACAAAAACGTGCGTGTTGTTTCAATTACAAAATATTTAGTAATATCTTTTACTAATATATTTTTTTTTGTTTTGTCGAGTATCGGAATCATTGCAGGTTCGGGCAGCGCTCCTTTCAGGATAAAGAGAGCCAGGATACCGCGACAATATATATATATAAATATATATATATATATATATATATATATATATATATACATATACAAAAATTTTAACGATTTAGTAAATAGGATCGATGATAATATTATTATAATACGAAATATCTGCAGCACGAAAGTGCGTTTAGCTAAGTAAAAGGAATCGTGGTCTGCGACCTAACAGTGACAGCCAAAAATAGCCCCCTTATAACATATGAACTAAAAGAGCTGTAGAGCTGAGGGTCAAGTTATTTACCCAGTGTAAGAAAGTAGAATATAAATTTAGTACCTATGTAATTAATATTTTATCTTAGGTCAATAACTTTACACTTTGGTCATTAACTTGGTACTCTCTTTCGTATCACTACTTTTTAAGGAAAAAATATTATATTAAGGATAATCCCGTAAACTTGGTCCCTCTTATTCATTTTTTGTTTTTGATCGGATAATAAATATATGGACTAATTAGAGTTGTACAATATTTGACTTATGGAAGTTTAACTCTCATTCTAGACTATGTCGAAACCGACGTTGTTCACACATTTATAATCATTTCCATAACTTTGTTGCATGTCTATTCATTATATTCTATATAATTAACGTAAATTTAATGCCACTCATGATGTCAACGGAACTATGGTATTCCCATTCACATCATTCACTGAGGTACAGAGGTACTTTGTTATATGACTATGAGTGACTGAGTTTTGACCTATTTGTAAATGTACCTAAAATTGAACCGAGTGAAATTTTACCCATTGTCGTTTTCGCAAATAAATTCTTACATAACAAACTAGTTTCTATATATAGAAATTAGTGAATCTAGAAGTAGCATAAAAATCTCCAGAAATGCTTAATAATGATACCAACATTAAAGATAACAACTTAATAAAGATAACAAATTTATCTTTCCGGAAATCATTTTTTCTGGGAAAAGTTGTCTATCTTTTAAGTTAATTTATTATCACAGTCTATCACAGTCGACAATAACAAATACATTCACTGAACACGTGAACATATATCAAAACACACGGGCTTCGTTCTATCGTTTTTTATTCATATTATTTTGTTATAAAAATGAATAAAATGAATGGAAAAAATAAAAATAATAACAAGATCAAATATTACAATAAAAACTAAAAATAAATATGTAAAAAAAAGCATACAATCGAAATGATGGTCCTTAAAAATGATAACAGTAAACAACAATTAGCAAACGGATGAACTGAGATTTGTTTAAATTCATATTTAAAGTTACAAGTTATCAAGTAAACCAATCATATGGCAGCATGTGCTCCGATCACGTATTTCGTCTGTTTATATGGATGGGCTCTGTAGTTGGAGTTCAGTTGTTTAGTAACAGTAGTATACTTTATGAATATGCTTGGACTATCTATGTACATATAATCAATGCCTCACGGTTATGTTTACTATGTATGTGGGGTGGTTGTCACGACGTAATAGTGTTGAATAGAGTGTTTCTGAAAAGTCAGTCCAACAGCCGCCCCCAGTTATAATTATGAGGTGTAAAATTTCACTGACAATTTATTACATAAACATTATATTATAATAAAATTTATAAACAAAAGGTATATACACTACCGTTCATAAAAATTGACCCAGTTGAAACGTTCTAAATAGTACTGTATGTAATATTATACATATATTTAGTAATATGTACGCATAGAATGTGACTTACTGGTTCAACTATTATGAACGGGAGTGTACGTTAATATATTAGGTGACCTGTTTTAGTTTAGCGTTAATGATAGTTTAAATGGTGTGTTTGTATTTAATTATTATAATCATACTTTTCATTAAATATCAAAATCTAGATAATTCATTACCTCGAATAACTTTAGAATAAACGGATAAGCAATTTTTACCGTTTTTTGTATCGATAACTTGATTATTTTTGCTATATTTAATTCGGTGAATAAAACAACAGAGCTTGACTTAAAATACAAAATAAACTTTAAACTGACTTGAATATTGATTCTTTGTATTGAATTTTTTTGGATATTTACAGTCAGTATGAGTGTATTGGTTAAGTTGGAGGAGAGATTCCTACATTCCTACATGTTTTTGGATAGTTAAAGAAAATTTTGATGAAATGTTTATTTAGAATCCACGAATTACGAATAATTACCCTATTCTTGTATTAAGGTAGTTCACTCGTTAAAGTCAAAGAAAAAAATACAAAATATAATATGATTAAATTTACTTTAAACAACTATGCCAATAGATCTTTTCATTTCAAATCACGATTTGTTTTTGTTTCGGACAGATGTCAAAAAATCAATGTGAGGAAATGAATTTTTTCATCTTACTGTAGACAGTAAATCGTATGCGCATAAAACTCTATGAAAAGGTCTATTGAACATATATAGTATAACAAATATAGTGTTTTAACATTTATGATACAATTTACTGTAAGCTGTACTATGCAAGAATTGTTTTGACTGTGATTATTTAATATAGATATCAAGAGATTTTGTTTTAATCCGCAACATGTGTATTGTTTTTTTAATTAATTTGTTAAGTTCAACTTTATGTGTTTTTTTTTTTAAGAAATGTATAAACAAAATTTCCAGTTGATTGCACTTTGATTATCAATATCTCGCTTTACAAGCGGTCTAAAAATAATTTTTGTTTAGTGCAAAACCTTAAGATTATTATCATATTTCAATTTCATCCAATTCTTCAGAAAAGTGGAATTATGACTGAACTACCTTTATAAGCTAACCTCAATAAACTACCTTTATAAATAGCACATTTTAACTGTTTTGATAAAAATATTACTTTAATTAGAATTATAGTAGAATTATACACAAGTTTTACTTAAATCGGATAAAATATGAATCTAGCAAAATAAATTTCAGTTCATTTTAGTGACATCACAAAATACAAAACATTCATGTTTTGGATAATTTTGTCAAATTTTTCTCCGATTTGATGAAATTTTTTTTTAAGTCTATTGATATTAAGTTAAAATTTAAATTTCTTGTATTAAAAAAGGCAGGTGTAGGCATATGTAAACTTTTTGAACATCCGTTACAAGTATATTTTGCAAAATATTACGGCCAAAAGTATGAACAAGTATTTCAATAAATTTGATTCTTCTTGTGTGTGTTATCTTCAAAATTGAAAAAATGTATTTCATAAAAAAAAAACTGTAAAAGAAGAAAGTTAAACAAACATTTTTATTCATGTTTCATAATTTTAATAAGTTGTTAACATTTTTTTTTGTAGACCTTACTCGGGTATTTAGATGAGTAGTTGGATAGTTTATTGTAAAATAAAACTAACTTATATACTTAACCTAGTTATGAAACATATTCTTCAAAATACACTTATACTATCGACTCTACTACTATATCCATGCTGCACTTCACAACTATATACAACGAGTTGTAATACTTTGTTGATATAAATATATTACAGTGATAAACAAATGATTATCTACAGGCGGTTTCTATTGCCACAAGATGAGAATTGTTAAACATATTTAATATTGCCCAATTCATTCGGATTTCGAAAAAAAAGTGTATGTGTGTTCTTATGTACGCACGTTAGAAGTATGTTTCTTTTGAAATAATGTATTAAAATAATATTAAATAAGGTCAACACTACTATTAATACACAAAAGTTTAATAAAATGATATAGTATTGAAAAACTACAATAGAAAAGTTATATATTGTATCTAAAGCCAATGATTCTACATTTTATAATGGTAGAACAGAACTAGCGTCACTTCTTTCGTTAAAATTAGAAAATGAAATGCATTAAAGCCATTATTTACATTAGAATCAGAGTAAGCGAAATTTATCAAGACCACGCTAGGTTTATCAATATATACATTTAATAATGATATAAATTTTATACGAATAAAAATTGATAATGTTACTCGAAACTTTAATAATCTTCTTTTATCAGAAACATGGTGTAATAATGATAAAGAAACTTCTGTACCTAATTTCAAATGCTATTTAGCTTCTCGGCTTTTAAGCAATTCAATTATTGCAAATTAATGAACAACTAAATTAATAACTAATTTTGAGTTCATATGGATTGGACTTAATATTACAAACTATAAAATTTCAAATTCGTGCCACCTAGATCAGTTTTTGTATTATAAATACGTATTTCGACTAGAAAGTAGTCATCATCAGTAGAAATTAGCTAGTCGTAATTTACTCTTTGACAATTAGAAATAAATTGAAAATCGAAATCAATAGACAAAAATAAAAATAAATAAAAAATTAAACAAAATAAATTAAAATATAATAAATTTTATTGAAATTACTCTTGTTAAAATTGCTTTCATTCGATTTACGCTTGTTAACATCGCTCTTATTAAAATTACTATTATATTGTCTCAGGATTTCAGTTTCACGTGAAACGAAGTCGACTTTGTAGTCGAAATACGTATTTATAATACAAAAACTGATCTAGGTATTGGGACGAATTTCAAATTTTATGTCAAAAACCTAGAGTTCTCATTAATTATCGTTTGGTAATCTAATAATACAAACTATGATTAGATTAATGTTAGTCGATATATCATTAACCTCTATTATACAATTAATTAAATGATTTTATGTAATTTTAACGTAATTAAAAACACGCACGTACTGATGATATGATATTATAAAATATACTTTTTTTTAAAAGCAGCTAATGGAGGAATTGATTGAAATATTTGATCATTTATAACCAAACATGAAAAAATTTCTGAACGACAATATTGTTATTAATTTTTTATGAATAATTTTAGGAAATTTTGTTTCACTATTTTAAGGGTTTTGTATTTTTTTAAGTCAACAAAAGAGCATAATTTGATGATAGTTGTTTTATAGTATTCGTGTTAAAGAGTTTCAGTTCAGAATCAATCGTATACTTTTTCGCTTGGATTATATAAAAGCGTCAGTTTTTTGTTTATTTTTTCAATAATTAAATGGACCATAATTTTATTTAAAAGTATAAATATAAATATAGTTATACATTGTCACAGTTTTTTTAGCCAAATCACTCGACGCGTTTTTTAAATAAAATTAAAAGTATATTGAAATTATTCCTTATGTAAATACCTGTAATGCTAATCGTACAATTTTGATATTGATTTCATTAAAACTAGACGGTAAATAATTTCGAAACTTTAAAGTAAGTAAGACACTATTTTTAAAATTTAAAATTTTTCTGCCAATTTCATCGAAATCGCGTTTTATACGGCAATGTACTACCTTAACACGTTAACAACTTTAAATTAGTTGATAAACTAAATTTTCTTCTTGAAAACTAATAGACTATCAATTTTCACAACTGCCAGTAAATTTTCTAAACCATTCATTATTTTCACTCCAAATTTCTTGACTAAATGCTATAAAGTAACGCATTCAAACAGTCATCCTCTATAAATTTTCAACAAACTTACATAATAATTTTATACTTACATACTTACTTTTAATATACTTCATAAAATATAAATATAAAATGATAAACTAACTTTTTTTTAGGGTCAATGCTATATTATATTATTGAAACAACTTGAATACGACATTATATATTTTTGTTATTTGAATAATATAAGTAAATAAGTTTGATACAGTCCATTTAAATAAATATCATTTATTTTTAACCCGACTTCAAAAATGGAGGATGGTTCTCAATTCGTCTGTATTTTTTTTTTTTTTTTTTTTTTTATGTGTGTTACCTCAGAACTCCGTCATTTATGAACCGATTTTGAATTTTTTTACTTTGTTTTAAAGGGTTTGGCTTCCCATTGGTCCCATTGCCACCAAATCGCATTCGGATGAGGGTATCCCCGGGAAATCGAGGAAAATCCTCATGTTATATGTGATAACCGATTTCTGCGAAATTTTTTTTTTTTTTTGAAAGGGTATACTCATTCATAATGGGAAAATAAGAAAATTTTTTTAAAAACCGACTTCAAAAAAATTCTTTACAAAAAAAAACCGACCTCAAAAAAAAAATTTTTACAAAAAAAAAAACAAAATGCATGTAAAAAAAACTGAAAATCTGTTATAAAAAAATGCACTTAAAATAAAAAAAAAACGGGTAAAAAAAATGTGTTATAAAAAAATGCACTAAAAATTAGTAGGTCGTTTAGTAGGTCTACCCATATGTAGACAAATAAATAATAATTAATTGCATATTCTTGTGCCAATTTTAGTTCACCTAAGCAAAAATTTTTAAATATATATGTACAATTATTGTTATTTTTGGAGGCGGTGTCCAAAAGTTATGTGAATTTTTCTATGCTGACACCGCCTCCAAAAATAACAATAATTGTACATATATATTTAAAAATTTTTGCTCAGGTGAACTAAAATTGGCACAAGAATATGCAATTATTTTTTTACTTTTTAGTGCATTTTTTGTTATAAAATATTTGATTTTTGAAGTCGGGTTTGCAATTTGTCAAAATATGGTTTATATTATTCATATTATTTGTGTATACTTAAACGTCCTGGCTCTTACGTCAGAGTCGCCTATGGTGCAGCGGTAAGCACGCTGGACTAGATATCCAGATGTTCGAGGTTCGATTTCTGGTTGGCAAGTTAATTTTTTCATATCAATATTGTTTATGGTTGTTTATTATTGATTTTAAATCGAGTTTGTTGTACAGTTGATTGTTGTATGCATATGATTGAACAGAACATTATAAAAGTACATTAAATACATTAAATTATATCTGTTAATAATATTATATAAATTTTGAATAGTCAGAGCATTTTAAATATTGATAGAGGAGAAATATCTAAACTTGAATTTTTTACTTGAGGAGAGTTTATTATGTAAGGTCAAAAGATCAAGATATTTTCAGAATGGTAAAGGAGAAATATTGATATACATTTCTACCTTTTCTTTACTCTATTGACATGTTTCGTTCAGTTTTACTATTTCCAAAACTGAATTGAAATACTACAATGTAATTAGTAAAGCTGTGACGTACTGTTAAAAACAGTACGTCACATTTAAGTACATTTAAAAACAGTTATAAATCCGATAATTGGATAGATTAGAATAAAAAATATTAAAAAATAATCAGAAAATATTATATATCTTTAGGACATTGTGCCAAAATGTTTACAAAGATGTATACAATTTTGCTTTTATTTAAAGAGCAGCCGAATCAATATGACTGAATTGTATAAAGTTAAGTTATTGTTTGGCCAGTCGTAATGTCCGTCTGGCCGTATAAAAGAACTTGTTGTTCATTCTTTTGAATTTGTGAACTTGAATTGATTCTACTTATAACTTTTTTATAGAAAATGCTCGGCCACTTTGTTTGAAAAGTGGTAAAGTAATCGTCAAACGACTCATTCATATAGCCAGGCGAAAAAAATCTGTAAATATTTGCGCATAAAGTAGACTCAAAAATGGTTTTAGAAAGTTATGCTTATTCAACGTTTTCCATACAAGTAAGCGCAATATTTTATTAATAAACAAAAATTTACAATATTACTCTATTATTCTATTATTGAGGCAAGATTTCTGGCCATTGTAAATCAAATATTTTAGCAATTGCATTGTTTGAAAAATCACATTTAAATCAATTTTAACTCAAGGGCAATAAAAAACTTATTAAAATCTTGATCGGAGGTTTAATTTTTTTTTTAATAGAAAACGCAATTTGTATTCCTCATAAACTTTAAATACATCATAAATTGTTTAATAGTTTTTCAAATTCACGTTTACATTATTTGACAAACTCTCTGTATTACACACTTGAATTGAATTATATTTTCTAAATATTAGAATAAAATGTCATTTTAAATTGTCATTTCAAAATTGTGTTTCATGTAAAGTTAAAATATGAAATATAAATAGAGAATGTCTCATTATTTAGAAGAAGGATCTAGCTGACCTCGTATGTTTTACAGATATTTTTATAACTTGAATATAATGAGGTTTATTTTAACTATTTTTCTATATTTAGTTCATATCATGTTCAAAAATTTATTTAAAAAAATTATTTGAAAAATTGGTTGAGGGTATGTTAGAGAATTTCAGTTTTATAAATAATTTGTTAGATTTTTTTTAAATGAATACATCAACACCATATTCCATTAAAAATTAAGATTGTTTAAACATGTTTAGCAGGTAAAATATGTTCGGATTATTGCGTCATTATTTTAATTATTTTAATTAGTTCAGTATCAGATTACACAGAGTGTGTCAAAATATTGGTCAATACTTCCATAAAATTTTGTAAAATATTCTATTTATTAACCAACTACGAGTTAAATTGTGAATTGAGTCTCAATTCACCGTTATGTTTTTTGTTTAATATCAGTTATCTTGAACTTTTTTAGTTTTTTTATGAAAGTATACTTTATCTCAGACAAATATCCTACACGCATATTTCTAGACTCTGTCAATTTTCGGAAAAAATTCACCTATAAACATACCTAAGTAGGTACTTACTGTATTTTATATACTTAATACATGATGAAATTTATTTGATTAATTATAGTGCAATCATAAAATGGTATTAACTGTTTAACAGGACTGCATGTAAACGAGTGGTCGAATGCTAAATACCGTGATCACTGGTAAAAATTACCGCGACAGGAGCTCGGGAAAATACTGCTTCAGAGTCAGCACAGACCATAAGGTCAAAGTGCAATACTTTTTCGACCCCAAGATGTTTCTATGTATCTATCAATCTACAATTATCAATTAACAAATATCTAATGGCCTACAATTTTTTAAACACATTGTACAATTTGAATTGTTCATACACATAATTTAAATCGTTAATAAAAAAAAAACAAATTATGTTGAACATTAAATAAGAGGTAAAAACAACATTGCCTGCTTACCTGTAATTTCATATGCATCATAATTAGTAAAAGTAATTATGATATTGAATTTACACGCAAAGTATAAAATTATACATGAATCGCCTTTTTATTTTTATTTTATTTTATCCTTTAGCAGAAACATTCCTTCTACATCTAAAGTCTCATTTACAGACATCAGAACAGACATTGGCTTTTTTGATTAACTTGAAAAAAAATTCTCATTTGGCTCAGTTATTTGATACGATGGTAGTAGATCTTCTACACACGGCCACAAAAGTAGGGATCAGTTTTCAAAATTTATATACATAATTGATTTGTGCCTTATTAATTTGATTTTCGAAAAAGTGGTTCGTACAATACACTGTGTAAAATAGTTTATGATAATAATTTTGAATGTAAAATAAAATAATATGTACTACAAAAACAACAGTGCGTTTATTAAGGGATTAATTACAAGTTAATAATAAGAATACTTTTAATGAGAAATGCTTTATGTTTATTGATAATTTCATTTATATTTGGTCGTAAAAATGACAATGCTACTCTCATAACGTCTTCTACATTTAACAGTACAGTACTTACAGTACATGATTCCCTGAGTCACCTGGTAGGTCTAGATATATTGTAGAGGCTGCCCTGGACGGGCTGCCTTAAGGCGAAGTTCACTTTCGCCATAAGGTCCATTGTAATGCCTATGGATGTGAGGATGTGAGTGGAGTGGAAGGAATTTTTGTGTGTATAGACTAGGAATTGGTAGGATAAGCGGTTGCAGCCGATATTAATCTGAACTTTGGGAAGGAAACTGCAGAAAACCTTCTCAAGCATAGTAGTCGGTTACTTCGTTCTTGTCCATACGCCGACAGCATTTTTTATCTTAATAATTGACAAACTGCCGATGTCGGGATTTGAACCATAACCCCCAGTTCTCAAGTAGGCATACTGCGCAGACATAACGCCTTAGATCGCTCGGCCACTTGAGCTGAGTCACCTGGTAACTAACAATATATAATTCGTCACTATCTTGATGTGCGTGTGTTTTTATTATTTGTTGTTGAATCTTTAGAAATTTTATATGTTCACAGAATGAATGTGTACTTCAATAACTGATGAAAGTAGCTCGCTCTTATATTCGTGTAAAACATCCATAAGATTTACAACAAAATATGTGTGTAATAAGGAGGGAGGGGGGAGAATGGGTGGTATGTTAGTTCACGTGTACAAAGGTACATACACAATATTATAACCTCATAAAATTATTACTTAATATATAATTTATAATGTAATTGGAGATGAAAATTGCTTTATTTTCAACGATGTTATTTGATAATAACAGTAATAATAGTCGTTTTTTTTTTAAACAGAAAAGGCTAGTTGTGTTGGTAATGTTTCAATCACAATTGTTTCCATGGAACAATATGATCCATGAATTACTATTCAGATGTGAGTGGGCAAAGAACAGATGTAAGGGCCATCGCACACCAAAAGAGCAAAACTGCTTTAAACTGTGTCAGTCACCCTAACACTGTTTTGTTAAAAATAGAACATAGGAAATTACATTGCATACGCACTCTGACAAGACATAGTCAAAACAAAACGTTTTTGCTCAGTGTGCGTATGCAATGTAATTTCCGATGTTCTATTTTAATAAACTGACTAACACTGTTTTAAAGTAGTTTTGCTCTTTTGGTGTACGTTGGCCCTAATATATGAACTTTTGATATTTTCTTCATCAATGTTTAATACACACAGTATCAAAATTTGAATAGATTTTAGAAAGATGTTCATAAAATTACAGAATTAGTCCACAAATCCGTCCGTCCATAAATAGAACACCTAAAAAACAAAAGGACTTGAAATTCATTTTCAATTGAATTGAAACTGTAAGAGATAGAATCATCTTACCAAGCGTGAAAATATGTATCTTTATAAAACGTAAGAGGCTGAAGGAAATTTTGGTTAGAAAGTTTATGAACTTCCTTTAATGTTTAAGAAAGGTTAAGAACAACTTTAGTTATACATAAACATATATAATTAGGAGTATACATATCTATGTAGGATTTTGTGTATACACGATAAGATATTTTCCATATATTAAAGTCAAATTAACTTCAAAAAGCCGGTTTCAGGCAGGTTGCTCGGAACCACAATTATTTTTTAAATCGTTTCATCTTGACGTCCTGCATATGACCCTAAATTTTTACAGTCCGACTCGTGACGGAACAGGGTCAAAATTGAATTTGTTTATAACAAAAAAGCGTTTTTTCTTAATATCTTTTTTAAAACTAAAAATTTAAAAAATGACTATGAAATGAATTTTAATAATATTGTATGCCATTTTTAAAAATTCTAGTTTTAAAAAAGATAGTAAGAAAAAACGCCCTTTCTTATAACATGACCGAAGAAATCTAATTCTCTTTTGTATATTAAAGATCGTATGCACGTTTTAAAACCTGTCCGCTTCCATATTTTTGAATTAGATTGGTAGACGTTCCATTTAATTTTAATTTTAACCTTTGAAGTTTACTGCTTGAAAATACTTATGAATCTGTAATAATAATGCATATTACCTGATTGACACTGTACACTTGAATCTAGGCATCGATATGTTTATAAAATTATTATAAAATTATATATTTATAATATATAAAAAAAATTGGAATTTTTTGGGGGAAATTACTCTATGTATAGGTACCTATATTTAACTACTAATATAGTCATTATTTTTTAGATTAATAATAGAGGGTTATAATATGCTACATAAGCTAGAAAGCTATGTAGAAAATATACATTATTATTTGTTAGAAAATATTTTCATGTTTTTATCATGAAAAATTTTTGCAAGTCAGCTTTTAAACAAGCATGCAATAGCAATAAATAGTAAAAATACCTATATTTGTTTTAGAATCTAGATTAAAAAAAAAAAAACATATATATATATAAATAATATTACAACAATTTAATATTGTAATAAATATTTCTGTAGTGTTTTTCAATACTTGTTCTTAACCATTGTTGAAAGTTGAGTGTACTCAAAAGAATTTATTTCGATTTAATTGTTTTAACTGCGTTTTGACGCAGCACGACTTGAATTTGAAATATATACTAATTAAAAAAATGTAGACAATATGTATTTTGCTAACTTTTGCTAACAACAAATTAATGACCATATGGACCAAAAATGTTTATTTAAGTTTTTTATTAAATTAAACAAATAATTAAAGTTTTCGTTGATTATTTTTAAATTCCCATTTGAGAAAGAAATATTGAAAACTTATACATGCATCCATATTTTGAGTTTCATAGACTCTGAATCCATTGTGTTTAGAGAAATCTGTGTGTGCGTGAAACACTAAAAAATTTATTGTAAAATATTTTTTGTCTCGTATATCTCGAAAACAAATAGTGATATCGACTCAAAACCAATTTCATTTGACGCGTAAATGTCTAAAGAACATCAAATTAGGTTTTCAAAAAATTTGAAATTTATTTTTAACAAAAAAAACTGCTAAAAAATAATTGTATGTTAAACGCTTCAGCTATTTAGTGAATAGTTGAAATAATAATATTTAGTACGAATGAAGGTATAACTGCAACCGAATTACATAAATCGGGCTCTGGTTTTAAAGGACACCCAATAGATTTACATGGTAGGTGGACCAGTTGCACCCACCCTCTTTTTATTTTTCGTATTTTATGGGTTAAAATGGAAAATCCATTATAATTCTTGAAATAAACAATTATTTGAGATTTTCATTAAAGAAGACAAGTTTTTAGTTGAAACAACATGAAAATAATCATCATAACTCGTCGATTTTGAGTAAATAAAAGTCGAACGCATGGCCCAATGACCAGAACAATCGTTTTACAGTTATCTAGGAATCCTCTTTTCCTGAAAGAGTGTAAACAATGTCTTTTATAAATATAAAATTCCTCGCTAGAGTACAGTTTTGTCACAATGCAAGGGAAAACTTTTTTGTTCTCAAAATTTTCAAACAGTGTCAGTTTGCAGTTGCTAGTTATGTTGTAAGTAAACGTATTTCTGGCATTAGTTCTAATTGTTGGTTTACTACCAACTAAAAATAATTGAAATTAGTATCAACATATCGAAATAACTGAATATAAATACTGTCTTATTGAGTATAAATAACCTACGGATAATTAAATCATATGTAATGTTAGTTAATAGATATGTGTATAGAGATTTAATGATGAAATTTTGTAAATTGAAACCGATAATTATTATTGATTTAACAAACTGATATGCATTACCTAATATTATTACTAGAATTCTATTACAAACATATAATATCCTTGCAGAAATGCAATTCTAGTTAATTTGATTTAATATTTGTCTAATTAAGTCCACAATTGTGGTTATTCAATGCAAATGCCATTACATTTATTATGTAAACTCTTACATTTCAAAAAATCAAACTGTTGTCATTATAAATAATCTTGATTATAAGTATTTACGAATGGCATTGATATTTTATGTTTGAAAGTTTGATAAAAAGATCTGAAAACAATTTTAAAAATCCGATAAGTCATAAATTTTAAATAGAAAAATCGTAAATGATATTATATTTACACATGTATTTACAGATTGTCTTCAAAAGTATCTTCTATCTTTGTTTCTTTACGCAGCCGCGTTTTTCGATTATTCATAATTATGTTATCTGTATCTATAAAAACTAAACCATTGAAAGTGAATTATCTCGTGAGGAACGAATTATAATGATTGAATTTTTTAGCATAAAAAATCACAAAATTTCAATTAAGCTGATTTAAAAGCTGGTTCTATGATTCTATAAGTACTATGTTAAAAATTTGATTTTAAAACTTTTTAAAATGATCGATAAGTTGTTTTGAATTTTTGAGGAAACGTAATTACATGGATTAAACTTGCCAATATTAAAAATTAAAAGTTCCTAATCTAATATCTAACATCAAGTGTCGCACTTGAACGTCCTTAAAATTCAAAAAGTTATAATTTGATAACTGTACGCTTAAAAATTTAGAAAAAAACTCATTCTCTTGAGCACAATCAAGTACCCTAACGAACCTACTAATAATTTAATTATAATAAAACTTCACTTTTACGTATAGTTTTAATGTTTACATTTATTGTAATAAATGTTTTTGGTTGTCTCTATAAAATTATAATAAACATTAATAGAACATGTTTGTAACGTGTTTTCAAAGCTGTACTAGTGTTTACTATAGTATGTAAGCTAGCTACAAGCTCAGTTTATATATATTTGTGGTTTATGTATTGTTTCAAAACATATTTTTATTATAAGTTGCATGTTAATAAAACATTTTAATATTGTAAGAGAACGTGTGAATAGTTAAAGCATGTTATGGATATGTCAGCGGTAAAGCGTATAAATTGACATTATATACAATGGCGAGGCATGCTATAGAATGCGAAATTTGTAAAGCAATGTATATAATGTTGTCTTATTTCATAGATTGACTAGACATTCTGCATAATACCGATTCCGCCAGTGGCAAAGTATAAAACATCGTTGTGATAAAAGTACTTGACGTCTTAACATAACCTCACACATTTTAATTAGATTCGTTTTCGTTGCTTCAGCACAGTGCATTTAAATAGCACACTAAAACGCGTTCTATATATTTGAGATATAGTATCAAAAATTATTGAAATTAAAAAGTTCTACAATCGAGTACTACAATCTTCTCCTTGTAGTACTCGGATTTACGATTTCAACCTATAAAGAAGCAGGTCTCTTAATGTATAATTATTAATTTTGCACTTTGCCAAAGATGATTTCGAGAATATACACAATTGCTAGGCATTTTATACATTGACAAGGTAATTTGTAGAAAAAAACATTTGTTTTACACTTTGACGAATTACGATTGACATTTGATTAAATGTCTACGCATTGTTTAAATTAACAGATTTACATACTTTGTCGCTAACAGATACATATTGTATATTCGAATTTTTCATAAATAGTTTCTTACCGATATTGTGTTGTTTGTAACATACACCACACTCAACAATGAAAGTTATTTGTAAAATTATAAAATCATGATTCAGAAAAATTTTTACCATGTAAAATCATTCAAATATTTATATGCATTCAAATAGGATAGTTGTGTAAATTCGCAGCGTGTACGAATCCAGCGCCAAATAATTTTAGAAACTAGTAGAAAAACAGTTAATTAAATAGAGTAGAGAATTCTCAGAGCTTTTTCAAGCTGATAGCAAAATCAACGTTTTTTTCTGAATTTCTTTCTCTATGACCTTTTCAAGAAACTATTCATAACGCATGGCTGGGTGAACAAGCGCAATAGTATTTTTTAATGAAACTATGCAGTTATAACACTATAGACCTGGCTTCTATTTATGTAACTTTAGATGTAGAATAGGATGATTGGCTTACTTCCTTGTGATTGGTTTACTATGATCATGTGACTGAAGTGGTTGACAAAGAAAGAAATGTTTAGCAAGATGAGAGTTATAAGCTGTTAACATAACATGCGATTGATATATTTCTGCATGTACAAAGGGATGTAAGTCTGGTTATATCACATACATTTAATGTGATTGAAAACTTTCATCAAAACTTTCACGTGTTAAAACGGGCTGTGAGTTTTAGCTTTTGTTTGTAAGTTGTGATAAACAGGAGTAAATTTTAATAGACACCCTGATTTATTTTTTGATTTAAGACTGGCATGCTAAAAAAGTCTACTTGACCAAGACTGGAGTTGTGGAGTTGTGGCCAAGGTAGTAAAACCTAGTTTAAGGGTATTTAATATAATTCTAATGGTTTAATATATTTCTAATGGTAATATTTAATTAAATATAATTTCAAATAAATGATTTCAAAGAACTATTTATTATTTTCAATTAATTTGATTTATGTTAAAATCTATATTTACAGTGAATCAATTTGTGTCTTTAACAATAAATCATGAAAAATGATTGAATTTCAAATAATTTATAGTTTGTAATTCGTAGAAATCAATTCAAATTAAATATTCTATAAAAAATATAGTCATTAATAATGGAAATTTTTAATCGGCTGTATGCAGTAAGAATAATGACGTCTACTCACCAGTCAACGACCCTAAACGAAAAAGTTGTAGAACAATTTGTACAATTGATAATAATTCGTGGAATAATGGCAATAAATTTGAAATTTTTTTTTCATAATCCTTTTCATTTTCCTTGTAGATATTAAAACTAATATCCTATATAACAGTATAATAATTCATATCTAAAAAGGCTTAGGATATAAATTAATATTTTAGTTTTGAATGTATCTTCTATATGCTCCTTGCCTACACGAAAACCAGCATGTGAATATACCATAGCGTTAATGGTTAGGTTTTATTTGATTCAAATATTATATCATGTAAAACATTAGACAAACGAACGCCCAAAAAAGTTGATGTCATTTTTCAAATTTTATAAATGATTTGTGCGTTATTCTTTCGATTTTAGATAGAAATTTTCGAATCAAAGTTGTTACTATATCTATAATGAACCAATTTTCTCCGAAGCATTTCTTGAAAACCGAATCAATATTTATTTCATTGATTCGGTTTTCATTTCATTCCAATATCATCAGAGTGAGTACCTTTATACTCATGTTGTTAAAATATCATTCTCTATTATTTATATTGTGTATAAACTATTGTTAAACTACTTTTATAGATTTTTTCTTTCGTGTACTTTAGGTGAGCTATGGGGAATGTTGAACAATATCATATAAATCCCCATGGGTGGGGATATGTCAAGATCAAAGGAACTTTTGGGTGTCACTCACTTATCATTGATTTCCCTTCACATCATAAAATTCATTAGTTTTATCTAAAAAATTATATTTCTACAAAATGTAAATAAATTCATGTATACCTAGGTATATATAAATAAAAGAGAAAACTGACTGGCTGACAAATCAATGTATAGCCTAAATAGCTCAAAAATTTGGAATTTGGCTCATAGATAAAATATGTTTTAAAGATTTTAGAGTCGGAGTAACAAAAGGCTTGTTGCCTGCTTTTATATGTACACTCCTTTTCAATAAAGTTGAACAGATCTGAACCGAATCAGTCTCTCACAATTTTGATTATTCTTGTAGTAAATATTTTTTACTATACTTCCATTTCTTTTTTTACACTTAAAATATACACTACTTATCTTTGTTTATAAATGAATAATTATACAGAGAGTCACAAAAGTGAGGAGTTTTATGAAATGTAAGAAAATTAACATTTCAGGTCTGTTCAATTTTATTGAACGGGAGTGTACACTCCCGTTTATAAAAATTGAGCCAGTAAGTCATATTCTAAGCATATATATTACTAAATATATGTATAAATTTACATAAATAAGATTTAGAATGTTTAAACTCTTTTAGTTTAAACTGGTGAATGTTTGAACGGGAGTGTACATTAGTATATCTTTAGTGTAATGAAAAACATATTTTAAGTTATTCAAACACAGCCCCTACAGAGTGTTGAAGTTTGTAGGAGAAAATCTGATATCCTGTGTTTATCAATTTATTTCAAAGCTTTTCTTCCCATTGGATCATAAACCCCGTGCAGAATAAATAACGGACAGCAAATACAACTGCATACATATACGAGTAGTTTCGAAAAAAATACATCAACTAAAAGTTTAGCGTCAACTAAAGATAGATGTAGTTTTACTCTCCACGCTTAAAATCCACCAAACTTTAAATCTGAAATCCATGCAGATGAAATTGTGTTTTTTGTTTTTGTTTTTTTTCTTTTTATAACTAAAAAAACAAATGATTTTATATTTGAGTCATGATTTTATGCTGGTTTCCTAATATAATCCTTCACTTGATACATAGATGGTGTCACGGAAAAAAGAGTTAACCCGCAGGTGACTGGTTTTGAGATAATCGGCTTCAAATTTAATGATCCCTGAAAATCATCAGTTATATGATAGCTGACAAATGTAATAAATACTACTTGACAAACATTTATTTATTAGGTTTTGAACAGCTGATTAGGCTTGAATCATTTTTCCACATGGGTGGGATACCACCAATTTTCATGTTTTGTGGATTGAACACTTTTTGCATAACACCATCCATATATAATAATCTTCCGTAATAACTTTATCTTTAACTGTTTTGATTATTTTGGTACGTTATCCTAAACACATCTTAAATATCCGATCATACCAGAGTATCATCTCTATCTCTATGTTGTAGGTTCATCTTTGTTTGATTATTCTATATTCTATAAAGCAAGGATACGCCTATTTAAGTCGTATAGCACCCATGGGACCTGATCTTATTCGGATTCAAAGTATATATTATTATTACATCAAAGTGTAGCAGTATATATAGTAAAATACAACAAAAAAAAAGGTATATCCTATTCTTTTTTTGCAATGAAATAGAGCGTTGACTATGAACAAACAAGGTCTACTATCAGCATACACATATACACACATATATACACACAGAAACTGTCCTACAATTTTCTTCGTTGTTTTATTGTTGAACAACGAATCTTATCATAATCTCAATTTACCCTTTTCAAACCAAATGCACAAATAACTATTTAATATTAGTCATAAGTTTTCTTGACCAAAAAAAAATCCCCTCTTCATTTTATATGCTTTTCCATTTGTTTTTCTCTGTTCGGTATAAAATTTATATGAATTTTTATTTCTTTTTGAAAGATTTGTTTAAGATAATATTTTGGTCTAAGGATCACAAAAGTTGATGTCATTTTTTTAAATTTTATAATTGATTTGCGTCTTTTTGATTCAGTTAACATTTATGCGAAACTTTTTTTCGAAAACTGAATGAATAAGGCACAAATCAACTATAAAATTGAAAAAAATTACGTCAACTTTTGTGGCCAAGTGTATGAGTTTACTTGGTAAATAAACATGTAAAATTACAATACGATTTGGTATTTTATAGAAACTTACATAAGAAGAATCGTTTAAATGAAACTGATTAATTGTCTGAAAATTGTTGTGTACCGAATTGTAAATCTTCAAAAAGAATGAATTTTGATATCAGTTTCCATAAATTTTCAATATGTTCAGAAAAAGTAAAATTAAAAACATATTTTGAGGACTTGGATAATATTTTAGTAAAATATTTTGACTAATGATACATATTAAACTAAAAATATAAATATTAAATAAAAATCGTAAAATAACTAACTGTTTGAATCTTAACTGAAAGTCTATAAACGTCGTAAACTACAGCTCGTTAAATATTCTTGTTTATATATATAATGGATTTTTAGTTTTACCACCGCGGCGCTGTGAACTTAAAAACGCAATAACATATAAATAGGTTTCGAAAACCAAAATAATTCGGCACAAATCCATGCAAATGGAAGTGCTTTTTTAAATGGAACGCCACTTTAATAATTGATAACACTCTGAAGATAGATATAGGTATATCAACCCAGAAGGCAGATACTGGAAAACTGGTATAGGTATATTGAAATAATAAATAAAGTAAAAACTTACTAATATAACGCGATGTAAAATACTCAAGCAACCTCTATAAACAGATTTTAACAAAGAACCCAGCACAAATCTTATGGAAATTGGATCCCGGTCAAATTAGCAAAAATTTTAATATGATATTCTGATAAAAAGTCTTCGTGGGCACAATGGCCAGAAACGCATAACTTTCGAGTATTGAGCTGAATTTATATTCAGCTTCATCGAATTCACAAAAAAACGACAGAATGTTTGTTTAACTAAAGACGTTCATCTCATATAGCCATATTCTGAATGAATGTACAAGCATTACATAGTGTAATATCTACAATTAGTATATTGTTCTGCTTGTAATCTCGTAATATTGTTCTTCATAATCATTCAGAATATATATGAGACGAACATTTATAGACTTTGTTTAAACACACATTCTGTCTTTTTTTGATGAATTCGATGACGCTGTATAAAAATTATAAAACTATTATTTTCTAATTAAATACCTACGGATATTACCCTGTTTTTCTTTATATATATATATATATATATATATATATATATATATATTTATTTATTTATACATATATATATATATATATATATATATATATATATATATATATATATATATATAAATTAAAAATATAATAAAAGAAAAAAATTACATTTTTTCACTGCAGTTTCTGAATATTATAGGCTCAATAATCGAAAGCTATGCGTTTCTGGGCATTGTGGCCATGACGACTTTTTATCAGAATGACTTATAGAATATCATATTAAATTTTTTGCTCAATTCACCGGGATCCAATATCCATAATATTTGTCCGGGGTTCTTTATTGAATAAGTCACAATGAATTGAACATTGTAGTAGATTATATACATAATGGTATTGATTTATAATCAAAATTGAATTTGATAGAAAAGTATGTTAACTATTGAGCTTAATTTATTTTGCTTGATATAAAATTATTTTGTCAGGAATAATTTTGTAATTTTTGCCCTATGTGATACTGTTATAAGAAAATTTCCAATATACACAAGCAGATGTAACTAATAGTCAAAAATTGGCATCAAGGGATCTTAAGACGTAAAGATTCTGGGTAAAATCTCAATATACATTTTCATAGTCGAAAAAAATATCTCTATACATAGGTTGTATATGGAGGTAATATCAATTCATTATGACATAAAACTTTACTTCTAAAATTAGTGAGTTGTGACATAATTTCAAACTAACTAGAAACTAAAATGCAAACTAAAATAGTGGTAGAGCGAAAAATCTACTAGAATTACATTTTCTAATACAATTGGTTTTGTCGAGCAAAACGAAACCGGTTAGAACGATTAAAAGTATTTAAGCATATATTTTATAAAAGTTTTGTACTAACAAAAAACATTTTCTGTATTATAGGTAAATACTACTCGTCATACAGGATGCACCAGGAAAGATGTTCCATACTTTGATGGTAAGTAAACGCGTTCACATTAATTTTCATATGCAAATAATATTCTTTCGACAAAGGAAAAACCGACATCTGAAGTACCTCAAACATCAACTCATTGTATTTCAAATATTTTGATACCAATTTTGAAGTATCTGCAATACATCTATTTGCTTATAATTCCACTTCTTGGAAGCGTCCAAAAAATGAACTACTATATGGCATGTATTTAACATATGAAACAAAGCAGCAT
>OY986040.1:126778944-126788944 GCA_963920215.1 Nineta flava
CATTATTTATTATGGTTTCTACTTTATTAATACAGTTAGCATAATTTTAAGGAAAAAAAAGTCCGATTTTTAATCGATAATTACTCTTGAAATGATCGTCAACAGGGTTTAAATTTTTGAGGGAGGATAACTACTAATTGAGCTATTTAATTCACTATAAAAAAATTTGTATCTACTATCAAGCCTTATGTATGAACGTCCTTAAGCATTGATATTTTAAACCGATCTTACAGTTAATTTATAGCCCTAAAACACACTCTATTAAAAACTGGGGACTAATCCAAGAACAATCTATTACATATTTACAGGAGATAAAAACATGAGAGATTTTTCTAAAAATATTAGTTCCAAACGAATTAAAAAAAGAGAACTAATTCTATGCATTTGAGGAAAATGGATTTGGTAAAAATTTGTTCCTTAATGTGTTGTTGGTGAAAATTTTATACATGTAACGAATAAAAAAGTAATAACTGTTTACAAACAAAATAATGAGGAAACATCTATAAGAGATTATCAGTTTACAAGAGATTCTGATTTCTTTTTTGTTTGTTTTGTTTTCAAACCATTACAACAAAGTTGTAATCATTATCACAATGTAGGAACAACACTCAATACTATAAAGAAAAAATGTTTTTTAAATGCGAATACCAATCAATTTTATGGCTTTACAATAAGGAAAATAGGCCACTTAATATGATTGCATTTACAAACAGTTGTTTATTTTTTGTCGATTGTACCAGGTATCAATTTAAGACTTGCACACAGATTATATCTGACACAAATTTAAAAATAATAAAAATTCCTGTATTTTTACAAGAATTAATTTCCCTTTCAGTTTGTGATATCCGAAAATCGTGAAATTTTGCGCACAGCGTAAATTGTGCGTCATGACAATATATTAAAAAGATAATAAAACAAGTAATATAACAACTAACTGAGTTAATTGTTTGAATACCCAATATATACTGAGTTTAGGGAAATTTTTTCAACAAAATTTGTTTATTTTAAAAAGGAGAAGATTTTCTGTTTATCAATTTTTGTTATAACTCTTACGGTTTCAAAGATATTCAGTTTTACCCATTTTGCCCAAATATGGTTCAATTTTGTCGATTAACGAACTTGATCTTACTTTTTTGCTCTAGACCACACACGAAAAATTTCAGCTGGTTATCTCTTTTTGTTGTTGACCTTACTTTTTGGATCTAGAGCATGCATACACAATTTCAACTCGCTATCTCTTTTAGTTTTTGAGTTATCGTGTTCCCAAACAGGCCACCGTTACGAAGTCGGATCTAAACCTAATATACCCCGGTATATATTATATACCGAGTATAAATAGAAAATAATATTTAAAATGTTATGTAACAACTAATTGAGTTAATTATTTGAATACCCAGTATGTTGTCCTAGCGGGGGGAAACACGTTCCGATTTTGCCCGTTAACGATCTTGGCCTTACTTTTTTTCTCTAGAACACATACAAAAATTTTAGCTTCTTATTTCTTTTCGATCTTGAGTTATCGGGTTCACAGACAGACGGACGGACATGCAAAAATGGCTGAGTTAGGCCGTTTTATGAACACCTATACTAAGCATTTATGTCAAGTAAAACTTAATATACCTTAACATACCTTGTAAACTTAATATACCTTATATATTTACAATATAACTAGATATAAAAATTTAAAAAGCTTTTATTAAATGATATAAAAAGTGAAAAATAAAACTGTTCACTTGTGTTACCAATATGTGAGTTTAGTTAAAGCTTGGAACGCTCAGGTTTTAAATGTATAAGAAATTGGATTTATTGTTTGATATAAATTAAATTTAAGGAGGTCTTCAAACCTGAAAGTCAACCATTCAGTTTATATGTAAAATGATTTAAAATACAAAATAAATTGACACGCTGTATTTTGCTAACGGTTAGTGACTGAAAAAACATGCAGTTTCATTCAAATGCTAATGATTACTATTATATAAATCCACTTTATCCCTCATTCCACAAAAACTTTCCCAAACGAAAGAAAATGGGTCAAGTAAGTTTTTATTTTTTTATATTTTGGATGCTTTTTCAGTGTCGTATTTTCCTTATAGAAATGTTATATAAAAAGCAATTTCAGCAAATACAACTTTGTATATAAGACACTAGTTATGTTTTTATACAAGTAGGAAATGTGTAGGGGTAAAATAAACAGTACGCGCACTAATAAAGAACTAATTTACATGCAGCATATTCAAACAACTAAACTTAAGTTTTGATTATTTTCGAAAAACAAGATTTTATTTTGAAGCTTCATGCGCTGCGGTTTAAAGATCCTAATAAATAAAGTTTAACAAAAACGATAAATCCAATTTCTTAACATTTAAAAGTGCCTTAAGCTTTTTTTTTTAGTTTTTAGTTCATTAAATAAAATCTTGTTTCAAAAACTTGTTCTTATTTTTCTTATTTTCATCATAGACTTCATATATATATATATATATATATATATATAAATAATATATATATTATTATATACACTATAGCAGGTTTGTGTTTCTTTATCATTTATACAAATAAATTTGCTAGACAAAACGCATCCTCTATATGTAAATTAAATTACCATTGGGTAGATTAACAAACGATATGAAAATAAAAAAAGGGAACCAGATGAAACACAAACCTTGTATAGTGGAATCAAGTCGTCATTATCATTGGATAGAAAAAAAAATTATGAGAATCTCGAAAATGCAAAATAGGGTAAAAGTATAGAGTAATACCCATGGATAGTCCGGCAGCTTAAAAGTGCAATGAATTTGTTGTGTATACTAATGGATTTTTTCTTGAAGTGAACAAGAATACAAACACATAATATGACAGACAGCTTATATAGATATTTAGCTTGAATTTGTAGATACATTTTCACCGAGGTATTAATGACTGGTTCTGATTTGTTCTCCGATCCTTACCGCTTTTACAGTCTTGAGGGTCTTTCACATTAAATAATAATACTACAACAGATAAAACATCATTGATAAGATCTTTTATAGATACATCCCAGTTATGGCAATCTTTTGGTCCGAAATTATAGCATCATGGTTCAAAGAAATAATCATTTCAGTTTAAGAAGTTCGTGATTCATGAGTCAAGAGTCAGTTTATCTTTAGTTAAGATAATTGTCTTATGTCAAAACTATAAATGTCAAGATACTTATTTTCTTATACCAAATATATATTATCTTTCCTATATATGAGAGTCAGAAATTCTTGGTTAAAAAAATTGTTCTTTCTGCAAGGAATTACTTCTATCAGAGAGGGGAATGCGGGAGGGTAATTCCCGCACTCCCCTCCCCTAGAAGACACATAATATAACGTATTTTTTTATGCATTAGCGCCTGGTCAATGTATAAACGTGCCAAACATACAGAGTAAATACCACTATCGTTTACTAGTTAGTGCTTGCTTCAATATTTGTAGAAAATAGATAAAATTTAAATAGGGATTGGATATAGAAACGGAGGAGTTCACTATGTTTAGTGTGTGTGTCTGTGTTTCATATGTCCTTTTTCCCTTATAATAGCGTGGGATGATAATATGAGCTAAAAATAAACAGTTCAAGTTCCAAGTATATTATGATTATTGTTTTACTTTAAATGCATTCATTTCCAGTTCTATATTAAATAGTAAGTTTTATATAAATAGGTAGTAGACCATTCTTAGATCTCATCTTTTGTATTGTATTGTTGTATAAGTTTTATTTTTAGTTCAGGGTTGTACAAAATATGACAGTTATTAATGTAATTGCTAAAAAGGTTGTTGGGAGGTCACAATTAATGAAAATAATGTATTGAATGAGTCGTTACTTGATGAAAATCTATTAAAATTATTAAATAAAATAAATATTAAAGATTTTCGTCGCTATATTTTTATTTTGACTATAGTTTCGAAAACACAGTTCCTTTTTCAGAATATAATAATGATTTTTTTGAAGAAGAAACGGTGTTCTCAAAACTATACTCAAAATAAAAATATTGTTGGTAATATTTCGAATAGTTTTGATTCAATTTTATTTATAAGCGTATATAATTCAACTTTATTCATCATTATTTCAAAATTGAATTAATAAACGTTTGATAAAAAGAACGATTATATCTAATTTAAATGTTTGTTAATAAAATTATAAAACAGATATTTTTAGGAACTTTTAATGTTTCCAACAAAATAAATCCGTCAGAACTACACATTCATTTCTTCAGAATTCTTTAAATTTTCAACACGAAAGTCTATAAAGTGAATGTCTGGTTTGTCTGGCATTCCATTTCTAACAAATTTAATTTAATTCAAAAACTAACCGTCAGATCTGTCTCAAATTAACTTTCTATTGAATAATATCGGTTGCCGGTCAATTTATCTCGGTGATATTATTATCTAATACAAAAGTATCTCGAACAACATTATCTTTGGACAAATTAATGTCTTTAAATTATATCTCAATAAAATTATGTTCTAAATAATTTCTTAGTGGATTATTATCTCAGTAAATCACTTCTCACAATTGAGATATCAGGAACTACCATTAACAAAAATGTCAGAAGCTACCATACCATACGGCATGCATGATTTATGTCCGTGAATTGAATCCGTAGACCTATGGATTATAACGATAATTTAATGTCACCAACAACCACATAATTCAGAATATCTTCAAGTCATGGTCAATCTTTGCCAATTCGTCCTAAAGGAGCATTACTATGGAATTAAAATTCTAAATAAATAAAACCAGATCATAAACTGGATGGAACAATTTTAAATATGTTATTTTGAAAATATTATTTGTATATATTTGAAACCCCTGATTTATGTTACAATAATGGAGCTCATAACAAAAAGTGTTTCTTTAACATAATAAATAGATGTACTTGAGAACGTTTTCAGGGGTTAAAAGTTTAATTTCTATATACAGTACAAAAAAAAACATATTATCTTGTATTCTGAATTAAATTGGTTAAAGTCGAGTATATAAAATATATGTTAAACTGCAGTAAAAAAAAAGTCAAAATACCAGCATGGATATGGCAGAAAAAAACCTCGTCTCAGAGAAGAATAATAATGACCGATTTATAAATTTTAAAATTATATTGTTAAGATTTTAAAACAGCTATGGAAAGACTTTCAGTATCACTTAAGATTCTATTGTTAAGTGAATTTGTGAAAATCAGTCCAAGTGGCGCAGTCTAAGGCGTTATGTCTGTGCAGTATGCCTTCTTGGAAACTGGAAGGTTATGGGTTCGAATCCGCAGTGGGCAGTTTGTCAATTTTTAAGAAAAAAAAAGGGGGTGGTAAATTGACTAAACTGTCGGCGTATGGACAGGAACAAAGTAATTGGCTATGCTGAGAAGGTTTTCTCAGCATAGCCGTTTCTCATCCTCACATCCTTAGGCATCACAATGGACCTTATGGTCGAAGTGTAGCCTGTCCAGGGTAGCCTCTACAATTAATCTATCTCTCTAATTTGTGAAAAGAAACCAATTTGATATACTATTAGCTGCAATGTTTTTTGTTTTAAGTTATTTGTATCTCAGAACATCAGGATAAGAGTTATGTATCAGAAACCAATTGAAACAGGATTATCTGTAGAACTTATAGGGGTTTTAATAAAAATCAAAATGTAAGGTTCTCTATTAAAATATAAGCTTAAACTTAATGAATCCATTCCAAGATTCCATCCAATTTTTTTGTTCAATCGATTTAGATCAAATAAATTTGCTGTTCGAAAATATATGTTTTAACCCCATTAAATTCGATCTCTAATAATGACTAAACATTAACTTGTAACAGTTAACATCTGCAGATAAATTAAATTAATAATTTTTAACAATGTTTAAAAATCACACTATATAGTTTTGCAGACAAATGCATTCCCTATCATAAGATATATCAGCAGCATTATATTATAAAACTTTCATTTTGTATTTCTCAATGGAATTGTTATTTGCCCATTAAGTTTATTGAATAGGCCACTATATAAAGTATATAAATATTATCATGTATAGCGTGACTAAAAATAAACCACAACGTTTAAATAATATCTTTGTAATGTACCTACTAATTAATTTCATATTAGTATCTTAATTTTGAATCTTTCCAGTGAAAATTACGTATAATCTTTTAGCTTTAACCTGATTCCAAACATTGGGCTCTGTGTTTGTAGATGTTATATTTAGAGAACGAGTTAAAACTGCAAACTAAGTTTTCAGGCAATGGTATACCAACGATAATAAAAGATATAAAAAGTGGAAAATAAAACTGTTCACTTGTGTTACGTTACCAATATGTGAGTTTAGTTAAAGCTTGGAACGCTCAGGTGTTAAATGTATAAGAAATTGGATTTATCGTTTTATATAAATTGAATTTAAGGAGGTCTTCAAACCTAAAAGCCTACCATTCAGTTTAGATGTAAAATGATTTAAAATACAAAATCAGTTGACACGCTGTATTTTGCATACGGTTAGTGACTGAAAAAACATGCAGTTTCATTCGAATGCTAATGATTATTATTATATAAATCCACGTTATCCCTCTTTCCACAAAAACTTTCCCAAACAAAAGAAAGTTGGTCAAGTAAGTTTTTTTTTTTCAAAAAGTAGTGTGCCTTTAGTCGTATGTATTTTCGAAAACGTCTTTTCGAACAGTGACTAGAGAGTTATACCGGTAGGACAACTTCAATCAAGAGATTAATTTTGCCAATGTTTTTGACATAAAACACAATTCTGAAATTTTACTTTTTTGATATTTGAGTTTTTTGATATTTTGGCATTGTAGGAATATATCAAGTTATCCTGGTGTATGCAAATATGGAATCTTACTATAAAAATTAATGAAAAATATAGGTATAAAACATCTGGGTGACGTTTTAATTGTGAGACGCGTTTGCCAACTGCTAGATGGTCTATAAATCAACAAGTTATGGAGCACACTACAACGTTATACATTAAAACCGTTATACTAAATGGTTTATCTCCAGAAATATGGAGACTTCATCGAATATGTGCCATTTATATGTGCCAATCTGTATACAGAGATAAAGTTATATATTTTTTATTACAATGTTTGAACAGTTATAATAATAAACAAGCCGTATTCTACAAGATTGTTTTATATATATATATATATATATATATATATATATATATATATTTAGAGCAACTACTCAATCAAATTACATTGTATAGATTGCGGCTCCGGTATGATTCTGTAAAATACCATGTAATTCAATGAACAATCGAATTTTATCGAACGAATATTGTTTAATTTATTAAGAAAAAGTGTTGTATTTCTGAAAGAGATATTTTTAAAAAAATAATTCATCCCATTTAACAGAAAAAAATTTCCCTCGGAGATATATAAATATATCACTGAAATACATTTCTTTCCTATAAAATATATTTTGGCATCTTCTTAAATGGTTATATAAAACACTCCGATATATCACACACATTCGTATAAGCTATGTTGTAACCCAGATAACATACATATATCCAAAAGCATCACCCACCGATAATGTTCGACATGTGTATATGTCTCCATTTGTCATGTATTGCTATTATCGAAGAACAAGGACACTAAATGTATTTTTGAAATACCACGCTTTGCAATAGTAGTAGCGAAGAAAAAACTCATAGCATCACAAGTAAACCTTTCTAGACTGAGCCTTCGAAACTCATCCCCTCAACTTCACCACAATATATTTATCCAGCTCTATGGTCACTATTGAATCTAGCCACCATCTTTACAAAAGGTAGAACTTCAATATGGTTAATATGGTTATGTACTTTATTCTAGCTAAATAAGGATATTTATCCATCACATTACAATTTAGACGAGCATCGTTGTTCTGACCCATGAGGTAAAGATGCTTGTTAAGTATCTTCGTAAGTAAGTCGGCAGTGATCGGTAATCACCCCAACCATAATTTTGATATCTATCTAGTTCTTACCAATGATTCAGACTGCACTTGCGACAAAATTCCCAGCTTCTCATTTCCTGATCAAAGGCAATTGTGCCCAGTTATTCAGGGAGGGGAATTGTCTGTTTTTTAGTCATATCTAGAGATGGTTATGATCCCTGGTTTAGCAGGGCGATTCTTCGCTGATAGATTTGCCAACCTTTACGTTGTCCAAAAAATCTGTGTTCTGGAATCCATATCAAGATTGATAGATAGACTGTAGAGGCTGCCCTGGACGGGTTACACTTTGACCATAAGGTCCATTTTGGATCCTAAGAATGTGAGGATGTGAGTGGAGTGGAAGGAGTTTTTGTGTATAGACTAGGAATTGGTAGGATATGCGGCTGCAGCCGACTCTGATAGGAACTATGCCGATATTCATCTGGAGATCGTGAAGGCAACTGCAGAAAACCTTCTCAAGCATAGCCGGTTATTTTGTTCTTGTCCATACGCCAACAGTTTAGTCAATTAATCAACCCTTTTTTTATCTTAAAAATTGACAACTGGCCGATGTTGGGATTCGAACCGATAACCTCCCAGTTTCCAAGTAGGCACACTGCGCAGACATAATGCCTTAGACCGCTCGGCCACTTGGACTGGTTATATCAAACTGACCTCTGCAGTGGTAAAACGTATTTTATATAATCATCAAATAATCAAAGACGACAAATAGAAAATTTAAACATAATAATAATAATAATGATATGAAACATAAACTTTGTGAAATCATCCAATAGGTAAACGTGCTTAATTGAATTTGTATTGAATTAAATCCATATTGCTGACGTATTATAAAGATATATCTTCATTTTGCCTAATGCATAGTTATTTATAAATGTGTTGTTGTTTCTTCGTGCAGTGCATAAAGTTGTTCAGGTAGATTTGTATGTATAATCAAAATAGTACAAAGCTTATATATATATATATATATATATATATATATATATATATATATATATATATATATATATATATACATATATATATATATATATATATATATATATATATATATATATATATATATATATATATATATATATATATATATATATACGGTGTGTTTTTTAAACTACACCCAATCTGGAAACATTGTATGTATCTATCGCTGTGCACAGTGAGCGATGATGGGACAGCCTTGTTCCACCGAAACTGCCCTCTGCAAACGTCTGTGAATTAGAGTTTAATAGTGCACCATATCATGGTGCGCTGAATATGAACAGTGATAGATGCACTACACAATGTTCGTATTGGGTTTATATTAATAGACATATTGTATAATATTTATGAACGCAAGAAAGACAGACACAGACTCTAAGATAATAGATATTTGTTTTATTTCATTACATTCAGAAAATAATTATAGTTATTCATAGTTGAAAACTTATTCTAAACCACCACATTTTCCAGGAAACGTCAAAATAATTACATATTGCCGTAAGTGGAGTATTTATATATCCATACTACTTTATAAATGTGAAAGTAACTCTGTTTTGTTTGCTACCTCTTCACTACTAAACGGCTAAACGGACCGTAATGAAATTTGATAGATTATCTCCTGCGGAACGACATAGGCTATCTTTTGTCTCAAAAAATAATCTTGAAGGGTGTGAACATTAAAAACAAATACATACAGTCGAACATAGAATTTGCTTCTTTTTTTTTGGAGTGTGTTAAAATTTTTGTTGTTTTATTATTTCCACAGAAACTATACTTTTAAAAAATACAATAAAATTATTTTATTTCAATTTTGAAATGTCAACTTTGATTGTCGTTTTCATAGTAACTATAATAATCTATATAAGCACACTATAAATCGTTATATAATAATAACAATAATGGGGTTTTACCTCCGTTTCTGAGACACCACCGTCTACAACACCGTGGAGCACACACTTCATTATTTTTCAACCTTTATTAATTTTTTAAACTGTACAAGGAAACTGCAGAAAACCTTCAGAAGCATATCCGACCAATTAAACGCCCCATGAATTTTTTTTTTAATTGACAAACTGCCGAT